>VWPU01006024.1:0-50196 GCA_013398955.1 Callaeas wilsoni
GGCAGCGCGGCGGGGGCGGCGGCCAGGGGGGCCCCGGGAGCCGGCGGACGGCGCGGGGTCCGGCCGTGACGATGCCCCCGCGTTATCTGCGTTCAAGCGCCTGGAGCGGGCACAGCGCACGGACCGGCTGGACGCGCTGTTCGGCTTCGAGCGGCCCGCGGAGCCCGGTGAGCGGACGGGCTGGCTCATCAACATGCACCCGGTACGGGCTGGCGCGGCAGGAGGCGAGCAGGCAACAGATGGAGCACGGGGGGTGGGCGCGGGGCATCCCCTGGGAAGACCCCCAATAGGGCCTGAGGAGTGGTTTCCCACAGAGACACCCCAGGCGTACCGGGGATGGGAGTCCCACGGAGTTATCGCCGGTAAGGCTGGGGGCGGAGGTCCTATGGGGAGGCTCCCGATACAGCCTGGGGAGTGGGGGCAGTGTCCCACAGAGATACCCCAACACAGGGCGTGGGGGTGGGAGTCCCCTGGGGAGACCCATGGTAGGGCAGAGCGAGGTGTTCCCATAGACAGACCCCGGCCCTACTCGGGGGAGGAGGTCCAGCGTCCCTACTGGGTCTCCCATATTTCCCTGGCCCTGCTGGGAGGGAAGTCCCACGCGGAGACCTCCAGTAAGCCCCGGGGGGAAAGAGTCCCGTGGTGGGGTCCTGGGGTAGTCTCATGGAGGGACCTTGTTGAGTCCTGGCGGTCATGGGCAGACAGAGGTGCTGGATGAGGACCGGCGGTCAGTGAGCGCAGTGGACTACTACTTCATCCAGGAGGATGGGAGCCGCTTCAAGGTGGGTATCCGGAGGGGGTGGGAGAGGAGGGGCACCAAGTGAGTACAGTTGTCCCAGGAAGGGAACCTGTCGCCATCGTCTGTCTGCTCCTTTCTAGGTGGCCCTACCTTACAAGCCCTACTTCTACATTGCCACCCAGAAGGTGAGGAGGGGCAGGGCTGAGCTCCCCAGGGAAGGAGACAGCATCTTGGGGAGTTCAAGACCTCCTGGGCAGCCTGCTCTGGGATGATCTCCTCCCCAGGACAGACACGCACTGCTCAGCCACAGGGTTTCTTGACAGGGCTGCGAGCAGGAAGTGTCCTCCTTCCTCTCCAGGAAGTTCCAAGGGAAGATTGCAAAGCTGGAAACTGTTCCCAAAGAGGACTTAGATCTGGTCTGTATCCCTCTGTGGCGTTGTTTTGGACCTTGCACAGCTCTAGTGATGTAGGAAGGGAGGGAACGCAGTATGCTTTGACTTAAGACTCCTGGTGCTGCTGTGGCATCTCAGAAATGTGTTTATTATGGCTAATTGTTTATCAGCAGTAATTACATTCCTCTCCTTGAACGTATCAGCTGTTTCAGACAATGTGTTCAGGACATTAATTTCTGGAATTAAAGTGGTTGGAGGAAGAAGGACACTGCAGGACAGGGATGCTGCTCATGTTCGACCCATTCTTCCTCTTTTTCCCTGGGTAAATCCCATTTGTGGGTGTCTGCACAAGCAGCAAGGCTGGCTGAGCTCTTGCTGTGCTGCTCTTGTGCTCTTCACACACCCACCAGGAGAGATTGCTTTACTGCCCTACCCATCAGCACCTCTTTTTTGGCCAATCCTTCCACCTCTTTCTCATGGTCCCCATCCCTGAGCTGCCATTCTCCTGCTGCTTTGCAGCCAAACCACTTGGTGGGCCTGAAGAGGAACTACATCAAGCTGTCCTTCAACACAGTGGAGGACTTGGTGAAGGTGCGGAAGGAGATCTCTCCTGCTGTGAGGAAAAACAGGGAGCAGGACCAGGCGAGTGATGTCTACACGGCCATGCTGTCAAGGTGGGAGCTCCCCCCAGGGGACTCAGTCAGTCTCTCATGTAAATAATTCGTAGAACCATGCAATAGTTTGGGTTGGAAGGGCCTCTAAAGGCCATCTAGTCCAACCCATCTGCAATGAGCAGGGACACCTTCCTCTAGACCAGGTTGCTCCAAGGCCTGTCCAACCTGGCCTTGAACACTTCCAAGGATGGAGCAGCCACAGTTTCTCTGGGCAATCTGGGCCAGTGCCTCACCATCCACTTAATAGTTAGACCTTCTTGATTATTTGCCAGCTATCCTCAGTGGTGTTGTCCTGCCTGGGTCTGACCCCAGCTGCGCCTCTCTGCCGCACATCTTCAGAGTGGTTCTTCCAGCTCTGTGCTGCACATGACCAGAGCTGATGGGATGGGATGTGGTGGTATCTCTGGTTGCCTGTCAAATGGTTTGCCTGTTCCCTGTGAAAGAATTCGGAGAGGCACTGGGCAGCCTTACTCCTAGTTGTGATCAAGACAGAAATAATCCAACATTTTCTATTTCTCTCCTGTCCCTGACTCCTGCAGCCGGTGTCACCAGTGCCAGTGGGCGTCCCTGGTAGACAGACACATGGGTAAGGCAGCTGCTTCTCTCTGCTCTTGCAGTGCTCTGAGTGGGGGCAGTCTAAGCACAGATGAGGAAGGAGCCTCCAAAAAAATTGCTAACCAGATGGACAACATTGTGGATATGCGGGAGTATGATGTGCCCTACCATGTTCGCCTTTCCATTGACCTGAAGATCCATGTGGTGAGTAGAGAAGAGCTTTGCTTTCCCACACTCCCAAAGCACAGAAAAGTTTTTTCTCTCTAACACCTTTACAAAAGTATTGGTGACAATGAATTCATGTCCAGAGCTCAGTTCTGTTCTGCTGGGCTTCTCCTTAGTTAATGGCACACAGAAAAGCTACCTGATTAGTGCATGGCCATAGTTTGAGCCTTTCTTCTGGGCTGCCTGTGATTGCCACAGTTCCATCCCCAGCAGTGAGACAGAGTGACATGGGGATGTGGACCTGCCATAAGGCACTGCCTGCCCTCATCTCTCCACAGGCTCACTGGTACAACGTGCGATACCGGGGCAACACCTACCCCCCCGAAATCACCCGCCGAGATGACCTTGTGGAGCGGCCGGTGAGCACTGGGCAGGTGTCCTCTGTGCAGATGTGTCCACCCCAACAGACTGGTTTCTGACACGCTGCCAGTGTAAAACCGTGGTGGCAGGGGGAACTCTGGGCTTGGGTAGTGATTTTTGGGTTGATAAAACACTAAAAAGATTAACAGGGACATTCTGGTTCACTTACTGAGCCAATGCTGCGTTTTATGGGAACCACCTTTAAGTCAGCTCTGGAATATTTTCTAATGGATTTGGATTTCTGCCCAGGATCCTGTTGTTCTTGCCTTTGATATTGAAACGACCAAACTCCCTTTGAAGTTTCCTGATGCAGACACAGACCAGATCATGATGATCTCCTACATGATTGATGGGCAGGTAAGGATACCAGGGTGATTTCCTTCAGGCTTGGGCAACGAAGCCAGGAAGCAGCCCAGCATTCCCCTCCAATCCTGCTGGCTCCAGGCTTGCCATGCTGCCAGCTGCACAATGTGTGGCTGTGGGAATGGCATTAAAGTCTGAGTGATGCACAGGATACCGAGTTTCATGGAACACAGCCCAGGTTGCTGGTGCTTCTCTGCAGGAGAGAGACAACACTGGTGTCCCATGTTGTCTCTCCATGGCCTCCTTTTCCTATGGTCAACGATGCTTCAGTGGATGACTCCCAGAATGTTGTTCCCCCTTGACAGAAGCACTGGCTTTCAAGAGGAAAGCATCCCATTGTTCGGACAGCATTTTTGAGTTGTCTGCAACCCCAGTCCTCCTCACTGCCTCCTTGTCACCTCCTCAGGGCTACCTGATCACAAACAGGGAGATTGTCTCAGAGGACATTGAAGACTTTGAGTTTACTCCCAAGCCGGAGTATGAGGGTCCATTTTGTGTCTGTAATGAACCAGATGAGGTAAGTCAGTTCTGCTCTGCAGAGTTTTACCTGCCTGGAGCTTTTCTTGGCCAGAGAGTTTATTCCCTGGCAGACTGCCTCCCTGAGGAACGCAGTAAGTCCAGCAGGGCTGCTTGTGTTTTTGTGTCTTGGAAATAAGGGTAAGAGAGATCGGGTTTGCGCTAGGTGCAGAGGAAAGGGGAAGGGTGGAACAAACTGTGTGGTATCCACCACATCTCTGTGGAAGAGATGAAGTTCCTTAAAATACATGTCTTTTCTGTTTCATCCCAGGCTCATTTAATCCAGAGATGGTTTGAACATGTCCAGGAGACCAAACCCAACATCATTGTCACATACAACGGAGACTTCTTTGACTGGTAAGGTGTCACCTGAGCTAGAGGGCAAGGTCAGGTTCCATCTTCAACATCCTTCCATAGCTCAGACAGTGTGGGGAGGCCATGTGGCCGCATGCGAAGCAGCCGTGTCCTGCACCTCACCAAATCCTGTGATCATTGGCTTGGCAGTAGGACTCTCCGAATGGTCCCATCCACTTGCCTGAGCTGCTTTTAAACTCTTGGCAATGTGGGAATGTCAGCATATGAATGAGCCCAGTCATGGGAGAGCAGGGAGAAAGTCAAAAGAGACCTGGAGGATATTGGAAGAGGTGCACAGACAAGCCTGGGGAAGCAGAGAGAGAGAGACCACACACTTCCACCTCCAGATGCAGGATACAAGCAAGCAGGTTTGCCTCTTGAACCACAAAATGGTTTGCGTTGGAAAAGACCTTAAAAATCATCTTGTTCCAACCCCGCTGCTATGACCAGATACACCTTCCACTAGACCAGGTTGTTTCAAGTCCCACCTGGCCTTGAACACTTCCAGGAATGATGTGTCTACTTGTCCTGCGGGAAGTTTTCCCTGTGACCAGATGCACAAATAAATCTCAAGAAAAATTCTTGAGGCAGTTTGTAACAAAGTGGTCATGGAACCGTTGTTGGAGATGCAAGAAAATGGCTGTTCTGCTCATTTTCTTCACACTGCTTCTTTCTCCAGGCCCT
This sequence comes from Callaeas wilsoni, assembly GCA_013398955.1. Classification (NCBI taxonomy): domain Eukaryota; kingdom Metazoa; phylum Chordata; class Aves; order Passeriformes; family Callaeidae; genus Callaeas; species Callaeas wilsoni. The sequence goes on from VWPU01006024.1 coordinate 4,863, forward strand.
TTGTGGAAGCAAGAGCAGCAGCTCATGGAATCAATATGTATCAGGAAATCGGGTTTCAGAAGGACAGCCAGGGAGAGTACAAGGCATCCCAGTGCATCCACATGGACTGTCTGAGGTACCGAATGCTGCCCCTCTACCACATAGCTGTGTCTTTATCTCTTCAGTTCAGATAAAATACCTACAGTTGTATTTGAATACTGTTCTCACATTCTGTCTGCTGGAAGCTTTGTGTGTCACCTTCTTCAGCTGTGTGATAATCCATTTCTGTGTTGTCTTCTTCCTCTTGGTGTGCTGCATCCCACAGGAGCTGCCAAGTCTTCCCCTGAAGGGCTCCCAGGCTGCTCTTGCCCTGCAGCCTTGGGTGTTTGACTGCTGATTTGGGAGGACAGAGAAAGGGAGAGGGAGTGGGTTGAGATCTGGCCATTGGAGCAGGGAAGGGGACTATAGCCTCACCTACCAGCCTCCTGACACAGATGGAAGAGGAAAGGACGCACAGGAAAGAGAGAGAGAGAACTTTGGGGTTTTATGTGAGTTTTCCCCCCTGGAGCAGTCTGGGCTCTGGAGCACAACTGGATGTCCTTCCAGTTCTTGCAGATGGGGTCTTCTCCAGTGGTGAAATACTTATCTTAAAGCCACTGAAGGAGCTGGATGGTGGAAATTATGAGCAGTGGTGGTGGGATGGACAGTGGGGGTTGTTCTGGTTGGGCTAGCTAAAGTTGGACAGCCTCGTACCCCCACTGTTCTTAAATGCTGGGCTGTCCTTGGTGAGAGGTTCCCGTGGTAGTCAAGGTCCCCTTCACAATCTTGAGCCTGTTTTGAAGGTCAGGCCTGGTTTCTCTGCACAAACTGATATTTTCCTGATTCTGTCCAGGTGGGTGAAGAGAGACAGTTACCTCCCAGTGGGAAGTCACAACCTGAAAGCAGCAGCTAAAGCAAAACTGGGTTACGATCCAGTGGAGCTGGACCCTGAGGAGATGTGCCGGATGGCCACAGAGGAGCCTCAGGTATTCCCTCCCTGTGCTTTATGGGAAAACAAGCCTAGAGCAGCTGCACTATGACTGAGTCTGTAAGTTAGAGTGGATTTTGAAAAATGAGCTGAATCTGTCTCCTCAGACTTCAATGCCTTAGAGCTCACAGGGAGAAGGAACAGGATTCCCCTGAAGTGGTTCTGGCCCTGGCATTGCACTGTGCATTCTCTGTATTTATTTACATCAGTGTGGGGTGAAAAGCACCACTGAAATCAGAAACACCACGAAGAGCCGAGACCTGCTGGGGAAACGGGAGAGGGTTAGTGCTCCAGATGTCACAGGCAGGTGTTTCTGCTGAGCCCTGTAGCAGCTTCCTGAGACCCAGATTGGATGGATTCTGTGCCTTCAGCTCATCTTCTCTGTTCCTTCTCAGTTAGAGCTGATGTGTTGCTGTTTGATCAGAGCTAAAGCGGGATGGCCTTGGAAGCAAACACATTATTCTTTACAACCTAGGCTATGGAGAAATACACGTTTTCCTTCTTCCTGCTGATAGGCGAATGTCCAGCAGGAAGCGATGAAAGATCATTGTCATTGAGCCACTCTGTCACATGGGATTGGGATTAATTTGCTTCTCTCATTCCTTGACAGACCCTGGCAACCTACTCAGTGTCTGATGCCGTTGCTACTTACTACATGTATATGAAGTACGTGCATCCCTTCATTTTCGCCTTGTGTACCATCATTCCCATGGAGCCTGATGAGGTGAGTGTTTCTCCAAAATGATGATCTCTTTGCTGGATGAAGTGCCATGTCTTCCACGCTGCAGGGATGCTCTGGCCACAGGTCTGATTCCCACTGCCTAGACACTCTGCATGTTTGGCAGGGAGGGAGGGTGGGTTTAGAGGCTACTCCTTTCTCCTACAGCTGTGCAGTGTTTGGAGACAGGTTTCTATAAGAAGAAGACACCCAAGATTTGGTAATGCAGGGCTGGAGCAAGAAAGTATGGCTGATGCTCCATGCTCAGCCAAGTTCACTTGCAGTCATGGCCATACAAAATTGGGTCTCCTGATGGCTGTTGTCAGCTGTAGGGAGGATAGTTGGGAAGCTGTCAATGCTAAGCAGGTAGAAGATGTCAGTGTGTTCCCACCTGGTTGAGCTGACAAAGGCACTTGATGGAGTGGTGCTGCAGATGCGTCACCAGCCGAAGCTGTCGAGCTCGCTGTGTGACAGTCCAGTCTTGCCAGTGCTGGGACAGCACTTCTACAGAATCACCAACTGGTTTGGGTTGGAAGGGATCTTAAATATAATCTCGTCCACCCTCCTCTCAAGGGCCAGGACACTTTCCACTAGACCAGATTGCTCCAAGCCCTGTCCAACCTGGCCCGGAACACTTCCAGGAATGGGGCAGCCACAGCTTCTCTGGGAGACCTGTGCCAGTCCAGTGCCTCAACACCCTCACAGGGAAGAATTTCCTCCTAATATCTAAATCTACTATTTTTGAATTTAAAACCAGCTTTGGTTTCTCTTGTGCAGGTGTTAAGAAAAGGATCTGGGACACTGTGTGAGGCACTGCTGATGGTTCAGGCCTACCATGCCAACATCATCTTCCCCAACAAGCAGGAGCAGGAATTCAACAAACTTACAGAAGACGGTCATGTGCTGGACTCAGAGACCTACGTGGGAGGCCATGTGGAAGCACTGGAATCTGGAGTCTTCCGCAGTGACATTCCCTGTCGCTTCAAAATGGTAATGGGCCAGCAGCAAGCCCATGTCCTTGTGGAGCAGCGTGGTGGGGAGGGATAGCCCTGCCACTGTTGTTGGCATCTCCAGTGTATCCCTGCTGGGCTTCGGCAGCACCTAGAATCACAGAAATCAGTAAGGTTGGAAAAGCCCTTTAATGTTGCCAAGTCCAACTGTTAACCCAGCATTGCCAAGGCCACCACTAAACCATGTCCCTAAGTGCCACATCTGCGTGTCATCTGAACGCTTCCAGGGATGGTGATTTCACCACTGGCCTCAACAGCCTCTTCCAATGCTTGACAATCTCCAGGAGACTCTTGCTACCTGAAGCTGGGCTGGGACAGAATGGGAGGAGATCTCTAAGTGGCCATCCGTGCTTCACTAGGAGAGAAAGTATCACATACTGGAAGCATGCCAGAGCTTGTTGCCCACAGGGGATGGTGGTGAAGTGGGGTTTTGGGTTTGTTTTTCACCCAGTGGTTCTTGGAACTTATGCCTCTGTCGCTTGGGGTCCTGTCCTCTCTCCCAAATGGAGCTTCTTCTGAACCCTTCCTGAGGGTCTTTTACCTGTTTCTGGATCAGGCTGCTACCTCCCATCACCTCCCCCCGTGCCTCAACATGTCCCATACAGCTTAGAGGTCCCCAAGCCAAGCAGGGACAGGGGTGCAGGGCAGGAGCTGCCAGCCTGCAGGAAAGGACAGCTGCCTATGGCCTCACTGCTATCTTCATGTCCCTGTAGAATCCCGCTGCCTTTGACTTCCTGGTGCAGCACGTGGAGAAGACCCTGCAGCATGCCATCGAGGAAGAGGAGGGTCTGCCCTTGGATCAGGTCACCAACTTCCAGGAGGTACAGCACCTGCAGCATGGCTGAGCTGGGCAGGAAACTGGGACTGCAGCTCTAAAATGCTTGTTTGGGTTTGGTTTATGCTCTACAAAGAGAGACTAAGAAGCCAATCTACAGGCTGAGTCCTGCAGCCCAGCCTGGGAATCAGGGTCTCTGCCCCATCTGAGGAACGCAGCTCCTGCTTTTCACTTTGCAGGTTCAGCCAGGAGCAAAGCTCTGAGAGAGCTGGGAAGGAATTTAGGGAGAAGGCAGACCCCCCTCCCAAATACTCTTGTTCCTCTTGTTCCCCACTTCTTATCAGCTACAAAAGCGCAGGTTGCCCCTCTCCAAATCCAAGTCTGGAGTTTCTTGGAGGGCAGCACTAGACTGGGGACCTCTGGTCTTTGCTGTTGTCTCCATTAACCCATTTGCACTGAAAAGGTCCTCAATCGAGTCATATTTAGGAAGCAGCTGCTCCCACTTGCCAGATATCCCTACAAAAAAGCTTACCCTGGAGGTCCAAATCAAAACCTAAAGCATCAGTGGTCAAGGAGTCCCTGATCTGCTCCTTTGATCCTTTAGATCCATCCCCAGAGCCTGTGGCAAGTGTCCCTGTGAAGGAGAACCAAATTCAACAAGTATTTGACTCATTAACTCCTTCCTGCCCTAGTTTCACTTCTCTTTATCTCACCACAGGTTTGTGATGAAATCAAGGCCAAACTGAATTCCCTAAGGGATGTTCCCAACAGAATTGAGTGTCCTCTTATCTATCATCTGGATGTGGGGGCCATGTACCCCAACATCATTCTGACCAACAGGTTGCAGGTGGGTAACATCAATCTCATCTCTCCTAATCTGACTTGAAGATGACCTTGATGGTCCCAGCCCCTTAAAAGCAAGGGCTGAACTTTCTGCACAGGGCAGGGGAGGCAGATAAGGCTAGGTGTGAAATTTGGTCAAGCTGCCATGGAATTGAGGAATCATGGAATTATTTTGGTTGGAAAAGCCCTCTAAGACCATTGAGTCCAACCACTCTGCCAGCATTGCCAAAGCCACCACTAACCCATGTCCCTAAGTGGCACATCCACATGGCTTTTAAATCCTTTAAGAAGAATGCTGCTCTGGGCAGCCAGTGCCAGTGTCTGATCACCCTTCCAGTGAAGGATTTTTCCCTAATATCCAACTTAAACATCTTCTGGCACAACTTGAGGCTGTTTTCTCACTTGTTCCCTGGGAGCAGAGCCTGACCCTCACCTGGCTATACTCTTCCTGTCAGGGAGTTATAGGAGCAAGAATGTCCTTCCTGAGCCCCCTTTTCTCCAGGCTGAGCCCCCCAGCTTCCTTAGCTGCTCCTCATCAGACTTCTGCTCCAGCTTCTTCTCCAGCTCTATTGTCCTCTGGATGGCCAGGTCTTCAGACACTCAGCTACAGCTTTAGCTAGAACTCTTCCCAAAAATCCAGCTGTTGTTTTGAGGGGCTTGTGCTCCTGAAAGGCTCTGGAAAGGGGAAATCACTGAGTACCATCTCTGATGTTCACATCTGTGCTCTCCTGCCACTCAGTACCTGTTCTGGCACGAGTTGTCATTTGGGGACCTGTCCGTTCTAACACCTGTGTGTCTGTTACTGCATCCAGCCCTCGGCCATCGTGGATGAGGCCATATGTGCTGCCTGTGACTTCAACAAGCCGGGTGCCAACTGCCAGCGCCGGATGACATGGCAGTGGAGAGGAGAGTTCAGTAAGTACAGGAAGGACCATGTAGTCCAGCCCACAGAGATGGAGCCAAATTTCTGCTTCTCCCCTGGGAGACTGATCACTGCCCTCCTCTGCAGTGCCTGCCAGCCGCAGCGAGTACCACCGCATCCAGCAGCAGCTGGAGTCGGAGAAGTTCCCTCCCTTGTTCCCTGATGGACCACCCCGTGCCTTCCATGAGCTCTCCCGGGAAGAACAAGCCAAGTATGAGAAAAAGCGCCTGGCAGGTAAAAAAACAAATCAAGGTTGTGATCCTGGCAGAGTTTTGCAGCCCGGATTGTGAGCGGTGTTCAGCAGTAGTGACCCCTTCTAGGGCTGTGGGGTGAGGTCAGGTTGGTCTCAGAACTTCTCCAGGATCTCAACAGACTCGTGTGCTTCCCAAGAGGAGCCAGGCACTGATACCTCTATCAGTGTTTCCCTTTGTCTTGGAGAGCCACGGATTTGAGCTGAAATATGAATGGCTCCATTTTTTGTAAGGCTGCCAATTAAAGCCAGTTAATGAAAGGGAAACATCACATTATCCTATCACCTAGAGGGATGCTGTCCAGCAGAACCACCTAGCTGGCTGGGGGCAGAGCCTAGGTTTGTAGGTGGGCCATATGATTAGCTTGTTTTCCCCCTTGCCCTCCACCTCCATAAAGAGGTGCTGCTTCTTTCCATACTGGGATCTTCCTCTGCCTTTGCAGTAGGACTGTCCCCCACTCACCCATGCCTTATGCTTAGCTGCCTCCCTATCCCTACTCTGCTCATCCCTCTGTAGCAGAGCACCCATCCCTGAGAACGTCCCTCTGCCTCCTCCCTTGACTAGATTACTGCCGCAAGGCGTACAAGAAGATCCATGTCACCAAGGTGGAAGAGCGAGTCACCACTATCTGCCAACGAGAAAACTCTTTCTACGTGGACACAGTGCGAGCATTCCGGGACCGCCGATACGAATTCAAGGGGCTGCACAAGGTACCAAGCTTGTGTGCTGGTCAAATCGTCTTGCCAAGCCTGGGGACCTCTTGTGCCTTGCTGAAAACCTCAAAGGATTACTCTTGTTGGCTTCCCACTGATAGATAGCAGGGTTGTATTAGTTATTACGAGGAAATTCTTCCCTGTGAGGGAGGTAAGGCCCTGCCACAGGTTGACCGGAGAAGCTGTGGCTGCCCCATCCCTGAAAGTGTCCAAGGCCAGGTTGGATGGGACTTAAAGCAACCTGGTCTAGTAAAAGGTGTTCCTGCCCAAGGCAGGGGGTGGGATGACATGAACTTTAAGGTCCCTTCTAACCCAAACTATTCTAGGAGGCCCTGGGGCTCTATGTCTGGCAGAGTTAATTAAAGAGTCTGTTGCTTTGCAGTTCCTCCCAGCTGCCTCTTTTGCCATGATTCTCAGGGCTGACAGAGAGGCTTTTCCTACACTGGTGGTTCTGCTGTTAGCCACGCATCATGGATTGCAGCAGGCAGCGTATTAAGTTCTTCCCTGCACACATATGGTGCTGCACAGCTGGTGCTGGTTGAATTCTGATCAATGATGGGAGCTGCAAGTCTCTTTTGACAAGTGACAAAGTGCCTCTGGCCAACCCCTCCTGTGCTGCAAAAGAAAATAGGATGTTTGACTCACGATGCTGATCTTTGGCAAAGATACTCCTGTAGAGCTGCAATGCTGTACTGGGACTGAGTGGGAACCGGTTGGGTGCCACCAGTAGTGATATGTGGAATTGTCCGGACTGCCCTTGGCATGCAGGTATGGAAGAAGAAGCTGTCTGCAGCAGTGGAGACAGGAGATGCCTCTGAAGTGAAACGCTGCAAGAACATGGAGATCCTCTATGACTCCCTGCAGCTAGCCCACAAGTGCATTCTCAACTCCTTCTATGGATATGTCATGCGGAAAGGGTAAGTCACCCCTGGGCCATCCAGGATCCTCTAGAGAGGACCCTTCGAAACCAGAATTGTCCTGGTGAGGTAGTCGCTTCCTGAAGCACCAAGATGAGAGTAGGTCCTGCCTGTAACACTATCCTCTTGCTTCTACCCATTACTTCTCATCCTGGAGACTCTTACCAGACATTAAATGGTGGGAATGTTGTCTGTTAGTGGGTTTTCAGCTTTTCTGGAGCATCATAAGTAGAGAATTTCATAGGAGAACAATGTTCCACGGCCCAGTGTTGATGTGTTTCTTGCCCTCCTTGCCCTCGAGATCCTCCTGCCCTTCCATAGCTGAGTTTTGGAGGGAGCATGTCACGCTCTTAACTGTGACTCCTCTGCTCACAGAGCTCGCTGGTACTCCATGGAAATGGCTGGCATTGTCTGCTTCACGGGGGCAAATATCATCACCCAGGCCAGGGAGCTGATCGAGCAGATTGGGTGAGTGTGTGCTGAGCTGAGGAAGGTCCATCTGTATCTAGGACAGGTGTGGGAGCATGTTAAACACTTGACTTTTCAGAGGGATGGAACACATTTCCTATGAGGAAGAGCTGAGAAAGCTGTGGGTTTTCATCCTGGAGAAGAGAAGGCTCCAGGGAGACCTTAGAGCCCCTTTAAGTGCTTAAAGGGACTCCAAGAGATGTAGAGACAGACTCTGGGCAATGGCCAGGAGTGGTGGGACAAGGGGGAATGGCTTCCTACTGCCAGAGGACAGGGTTAGATGGGATATTGGGAAAAAATTTTTCTCTGCACAAGTTGCCCAGAGAAGCTGTGGCCACCCTGTCCCTGGAAGTGTTTCAAGGCCAGGTTGGACAGGGCTTGGAGTAACCTGGTCTAGGGGAAGTTGTCCCTGTCCATGGCAAGGAGTTGTTGGAATGAGATGGGCTTTAAGGTCCCTTCCAACCTCAAGCGCTCTGTGATTCTCTGATTCTATGAGCATTCAGATTCCTGACACTGCTGCCTTGTATTTGAGGGTTTGCTTTGCAGAGGGGAACAGAGTGGATGCAACAGGCTGCTGCTGTCTTCATGGGGGACACGGAGCTGATCCTCACCTCTCATCCACTCTGCTCCTGACAGTGGCCTTCCTTCCTTCCTTCCTTAGGAGACCTCTGGAACTGGATACCGATGGGATTTGGTGTGTCCTTCCCAACAGCTTCCCAGAGAACTTCATCGTCAAGTCGACCAATATCAAGAAGCCAAAAGTGACCATCTCTTACCCAGGTGCCATGCTGAACATCCTGGTGAAGGTGAGTCTGACACCTGTCCAGGCCAGCTCTGCAGCCTGGGAAAAGAAGATGGAGAGCTGATGAGTGGGGAGAGCCCCTCTATCATCTTCACTCTCCATGTAGTGGTTGAGATGTCAGGGGTGATGGCCCTGGACAGCGTCTGAGTGGAGAAAGAGGCTCAATATCCCCCATCAGAGAGGGGGGGTCTGTAAGAGGCTGAGTTAGGTGCATGCTTACTTGTGCAGGTAGAGAGTCTAGAGCAAAGTCTAAACCTATCTTCTGCTCACTCCAGGCTCTGTATGACAAGAGAATTTCATTTTAGGGTCCAAAGCCTTTTCCTTCTCAACAGGCAGGACAGGTGTTTTGACTTTTGACTCCTAAATTGTGCTGTAGCTCCCAGAGGGGTTCTCAGGAGTCCCTTTGGGCAGGGTGTGTCCCAGGGGCATCACCTGGTGTGACCGGACAGCTGTGGATTGAAACTGTTCTCCTGGGGCTGTGCCACAGGAAGGCTTCACAAATGACCAGTACCAGGAACTGCAAGATCCAGCCTCACTCACCTACGTCACACGCTCAGAGAACAGCATCTTTTTTGAAGTGGATGGTCCATACCTGGCCATGATTCTTCCAGCCTCCAAAGAGGAGGGTAAGAAGCTGAAGAAAAGGTGAGATTTCAAAGCTTGAAATATTGTCTCTTCCCGTGAGTTAACAGACTAAGGATCTCGTTGCCTTTGTGCATATGGGGCATGTTGGTCCTTGCCCCCAGAGACAGCAGCAGGGAGAAGGGCTGGCCAAGCAGGTTTGGGTATCCCCTCTCCTCGCTGATCATTCCCACAGTGGTGGTTTGGGGTTTTTTTTTTGAGACATACAGGTAATTTTCAGGGCTGTGAAAGGCAAAATAATGCAAGAGAAAAGGCAAGAGGGAGGAACGTGTCCTTAGGTGTGTCATGGCAGCGTTCAGTTTCCTCTCAACCCCTCTGCCAGCATTGGAGTTGACAGTTTCCTTCTCTCTAAATCTCTTCCTAATATCTTCATTTCCCCACTTGGGCTCTCATTTCCCACCCTTACTTATACACAGTTAAGGTCATCCTCCACCAATTAAGGTTACTCCTCACCCTCAGTGCTTCATCAAGGTTTGACGTGCTCAGCACAAGAAAACAGGGAGCTGCTGGATTGAGTCCAGAGGAGACCATGGAGATGCTCCAGGGATTGGAGCCCCTCTGCTCTGGAGACAGGCTGGGAAAGCTGGGACTGTTCTCATGAAGAAGAGAAGGCTCCAAGGAGACCTCAGAGCCCCTTTCCAGGGCCTAAATGGACTCCAAGAGAGCTGGAGCGGGACTCTGGACAAGGGCTAGGAGGGACAGGACAAGGGGGAATGTCTTCCCACTGCCAGAGGGCAAGGTTAGATGAGACACTGGGAGGGAATTCTTGGCTATGAGGGTGATGAGACCCTGGCACAGGGTACCCAGAGAAGCTATGGCTGCCGCACAGTGTTCCAGGCCAGGCTGGACAGGGCTTCGAGCAACCTGGTCTAGTGGAAGGTGTCCCTGCCCATGGCAGGGACATGGGACTGGATAATCTTTAAGGTCCATTCCCCTGTGGTTCGATGAGTCAGTGTGGATGAGCTGGGGCAAGAGCTGATGTCCTTTTCCAGACCAAGGTAAAATGGTTGCTAGAGAAGTTGTAGATACTTGAGATTATCCAGGTGCTGCTGTGGCTCCTTTGAACCTGCTGGATGGTGGCACAAAGGCATAGGGAGAGAAGAACCCTGGCAGGAGGGACACCAGTGGCACTCTGGAGGACATCTCCCTTGGTGTAGGCCAGGTTTATTCATCCTCCCTCCTAGGTACGCCGTGTTCAATGAGGACGGGTCCCTGGCTGAGCTGAAGGGATTTGAGGTGAAACGCCGGGGAGAGCTGCAGCTGGTGAAGATATTCCAGTCGTCTGTGTTCGAAGCCTTTCTGAAAGGCAGCACCCTGGAGGAGGTCTACGCTTCTGTGGCCAAGGTTGCCGATTACTGGCTGGATGTGCTCTACAGCAAGGTAGGCACAGTTCAGCACGTCTGCGCCCTGAGGTGGAGCCTGCAGAGGAGCATCCAAGCTGGTCGGGCACTGTGGGAGGGTGAACTTTGCTTGCACAGAGTCAGTGGTCCCCTGTATCTCTTTCACCCTCAGTCGCTTCACTGAGCTGGGTGGGAGTGTGGATCTGCTGGAAGGCAGGAAGCTCTGCAGAGGGATTTGGGCAGGCTGGATCCATGGGCCAAGGTCAGTGGTGTGAGGTTCAACAAGGTCAAGTGCCAGGTCCTGTCTTGGAGTCAGAACAACACCATGGAATGCTCCAGGCTGGGGACAGAGGGTCTGGAAAGGCACCTGACAGGAAAGGACCTGAGGGTGCTGATCAACAGTGACTAAACATGTGCCCAGGTAGACAAGAAGGGCAATGGCACCTGGCCTGTACCAGCCGTAGTGTGGCCAACAGGACCAGGGCAGTGACCATCCCCCTGTGCTGGACACTGGTGAGGCATCTTGAGCCCTGAGGTCAGTTTTTGTCCCCTCATGACAAGAAAGACATTGAGGGGCTGGAGCATGTCCAGAGAAGGGAACAGAGCTGGGGAAGTGGCTGGAGTTTTAAGTCTGATGAGGAGCAGCTATGGGGGCTCAGCCTGCAGAAAAGGAGGTTCAGGGGAGACATTGTTACTCTATAACTCCCTGACAGGAGGGTGGAACCAAGTGGGAGTTGGGCACTTGTCCCAGGGTACAAGTGACAGAATGAGAGGAAACAGCCTCAAATTGCAGCAGGGGAGGTTTAGATTGAGTAATAGAGAAAATTTCGTCTCCAAAGGGATTGTCCAGTTCTGGCACAGGCTGCCCGCAGCACTGGTGGAGTCTCCATCCCTGGAAGAATTTAAAAGCTGTGTGGATGTGACACTTGGGTACATGGGTTAGTGGTGGATTTGGCACTGCTGGGGGAATAGTTTGACTTGGTGATAGTAGAGGGCTTTTCAACCCGAGTGATTCTGTCATTCAATGAGACAAGGCGGGGGGAGGGAACGAGTCTGACTGCGTCCTTGTCATTACCTACTGGTCAGGAGGCAATGATGTTCATCATAAATTCTGATCAGATTGAACAAAGACACCAGTCATGTGTCAGGAACTCCTGTATTTTATTGTACAGTCACTGTAAGTCCAGCAACTAGCCCACTGCTTAAACTCAAAAGGTATTGGCCAACAAGCCAATTCTTACAATAGACTCCCACAAGAGTGGAAGCAAACAAGCCCTTAATTTTGTATGGGACACTTCAATAAGTTCTCAACTGCCACCACAAGCTCTTCAAAAGGCACTGCCTCACAAGCCGCAATAGACCACCAATATTCAAGGGTACTGGCTACCAAGCTGCAACACACCATCACACAAAGGTGCTGCACATGAGCCACAACACCACTACTCAAAGGTCCTGGCTAACAAGCCACAACACACCTTTACACAGGGTGCCCAGTCCCACAACAGGGTTCAATACAAACTGTAAAGTAGAATATGGTGGCCCTGCTTTGCTCAGGCAAAGCAAGGGAAGAAAACAAAGAATATCACCAATCCTTAAATCTATGTTGGTCTTGCATTGGTCATGCCACATGGATGGTCCAGAGCTGAGGCAAACAATGAGACAAAAAAAGTGGAAGAGAAAGAGAGGAGAAAAAGAAAAGAGAGAGAGGGGACCTATTGCTCCCTTTCATGCACAGCCAGCCCTTCTCCTAGATGTCTGTTGGAGAGGGGACTAATCGTGAGTCTTAAGGCGTGGCAGGGAATTGGCTGAGAACAGCACTGCCACACCTCTGTGGGACCCTCTCCTCCAATCACACCTTTCTTGTAGCAATACTCAGAATGTTTGAGACAAAACATGCTTAGTTCTGGTCCTCTACAGTCCTTTATTTTGTGATGCTGTTTTGCAACAAATTCTTGGTGAGCCCAACTTTGCGTGCACAACACAAAGCTGTGCTGCCACAGCCCAGCCATGGCACAAACTGGTGCCAGCCTGAAACACAGGTGCCTTCTTTTCTATAGAGCCCACTGGCAGCTGCACCAGGAAGCAATTCACAGGCTGCCTATAAAGAGACACATCAGCTGTGTGTGGTGCTCCCTGTTCCTGACAGCAGCAAAATTTGATCATTAGTTCTTGCTAACTTTGGGCTTTTCCCTGTCTTTTAGGCTGCCAACATGCCCGATTCAGAGCTGTTTGAGCTCATCTCAGAGAACCGGTCCATGTCACGCAAACTGGAGGACTACGGGGAGCAGAAGTCCACCTCCATCAGCACTGCCAAGCGCCTGGCAGAGTTTTTGGGGGACCAGATGGTGAAGGATGCAGGGCTGAGCTGTCGCTTCATCATTTCCAAGAAACCAGAAGGATCTCCGGTCACTGAGAGGTAACCCCACCTGGAGGGGCCAGGGCTTCTGGCAGTATGGGAGAAACCAAGAGGAGATGGGCAGGTAGCAGGAAGGGAGGGAGCTGGAATACATGGCCAGGTGATCACCTGAATCTGGCAGAGGCCATGAGCAGGGTAGTGGGTAACACTGCACAGCCCAGTGGCATGACAGGGGTTGAAGAGAAGCCTGGAGGATCTCCACAGGCTGGGAGAGTGGATTGTGGGGTGCTAGGACATTGATTCCCTGCTTTCCCCAGAGCCATCCCCCTTGCTATCTTCCAAGCCGAGCCCAGTGTGCGCAAACACTACCTCCGAAAATGGCTGAAGAGCCCCTCACTGCAGGACTTCAACATCCGTGCGGTGAGTGAGGCATCCCTGCAGGTGGCCCCACATCTGGGACAGAGGCTCATCCTTTTGGACACACAACCTGGGCAGTGGCTTCCAGTGCTCACAAAGCAGGGGGCTGGGGTGGGGGTGCTACTGGGATGTTTGATCCTATGTCTGGGGTCCTATCCTTCTGCTTGGCTTTCTTCACTGCCCAAGCTCTGCCCTCTTCCCAGATCCTGGACTGGGACTACTACATCGAGAGACTGGGCAGCACCATCCAGAAAATCATCACCATTCCTGCAGCCCTGCAGCAGGTATGGGGCAGTGAGGGGGTGGACAGGAGGAAGGATTTGTGTGGGGGACTCAGTGTGATCTGGAGCTGCTCTGCAGGTAAAGAACCCAGTACCACGGGTCCGACACCCAGACTGGCTTCACAAGAAACTCCTGGAGAAGAATGATGTGTACAAACAGAAAAAAATCAATGAGCTCTTTGTTTCAGAAGGCAAGAAACAGGTAAAGAGGGTGAGGGGAAGGTGCTGGCAGTGCCAGTGGGGCTTTTCTCTTGCAGTCCCCATCCTCCTGCTCTCTTTGCTTTCTCAGGTTCTTGCCAGACAGCCTGCGGAGGGGACACCCAGCTCACAGATGGGTGACATAGAGGACTTTGGGGCTGTCAAGATCCCTCAGCCACTGGTTCCCATTGCAAATAAGCGGAAGCGCATCCCTGCAGCAGAGGAAAGCCAACAGCTGTCCCAGGACCTGGAGCTGTCCCAGTCCTGGCGAGAGATCCTGGGCCCACCTCCGCCCCTTGGCACCACCAAGGTAGGTGAAGCAGATTGTGCAAGGGATGCCCCAGGACTGTACTCATCCATCCAAGCAGCTTAGGTGCTTCCAGGAGCAAGCTGTGGGTTTCCCAAACACTCTGCACACACATGGCTCCGAGATACAAGGAGAAATATAACCAGGAGACAGAAATGCAACCACTGATAGAGAAAAGGGAGGTGATGGCTTCACAGCTGGGGCAGGAACATGATGTGGGACTAGGGACTGGAGGGCTAGGCTGTATAGTGTTATGTTGTGGTGCTGGGAAGCCTTTGCTGGTTTCATGCTTGCTGTCACCCCACTCAGGAAGAGCATCTGGTCTGGCTGCGCTTCCACCAGAAGAAGTGGGAGCTGCAGGCTCGGCAGCGGCAGGAGCGGCAGAAGAGGCGGCGGCTGGAGGATGGTGGGGTGGTGGCAGGTGGAGGAGTGGTCCGCAATACCCTCTCCAAAGGGCTGAGCAGTTACCTGCGGCGGGCAGCACGCGGCATCCTGGACTTGCCCTGGCAGGTCGTGCAGGTACCGTAGAGGGAACCTGCCACAGAGCAGCCTGGGACACAAGCCTCACATTTACGCTCTGTGGTCAAACAGTGAATTTCAGGAACCCTGGCCTACGCCATGTAGGTGTTAGCCCTGGGGAGCCCAGGAGGGGCTGCAGAGCCTCAGACTCAGGCACATCTGGATGGAAACAGGTGCCTACAGAGTCATTCTTGGTGACCCTCAGATGCGCAGGTAGATTTGCTGGTGGGGCAGCTCTAGTTTAGCCCGCGGGCAGCACTGTGCAGTCACAGAACAGCAAAAACATCAGCTGAGGCTGGGGCAGCTTCTGTGTCCCTCTGGTTCCCCATCCTGCTCAGGGAGGGCCACCCAGAGCTAGGATCCCAAGACCACATCCTGGAATATCTTCAAGGATGGAGAGTGCACACCTTCCATAGGCGACCTGGAGCAGGTTCACCTTTGCAGGGAAAAAGTTCCTGACATGCAGAGGGACCCTCCTGCATTCTGCTTTGCGCCTGTGATGTCTGGTCCTGTCACTGGGCACCACTAGGAAGAGGCAGGTTCTGTCCTCTCTGCACATCCCTTTACGTATATATATGTGGATGAGATCGCTCTGAGCTTTATCTGCTCTGGGAGGGACCATCCCAGTTCTGCCAGCCTTTCCTGATATGAAAGATGCTCCAATCCCTTCTTCCTCCTTGTGGCCCTTCAGCCTATTCAGTATGTCCATGTCCTGTGTTGAGGAGCCCAGCATTGGACACAGGATTCCAGTGGTGCCTAGAAGCAGCCAATGTACACATGAAGAGGTGGGGTGGTGCCATCCAGGTGTTTTTCCAAACCCTTGTTTTGTGTGGCCACCTAAGCCCAGCCCCTGTCACCCACTTCATCCTCCACAAAGGTCTCAGAGCTGCAGGTCCAGGACTTTACAGTGACTTGGGTGACATTCCCTGCAGTTGATTGGCCAGCCTGAGGCAGAGTTTTCTTCATGGTACACTGGGACAGTAGCAGGACACAGGGACTCCAGAGCTAAAAGTGATGACTCTCTAAGCCCCCCGCTTTGTTTTTAGCCAGCAGCTGACCATGTAGATCCCCAGAGCGCTCTGCGGTGTAGATGTAAATACTGATGGCATGTTGGATCTCCTGCTAGCGCTGACCTCGTACCCCATGTCCTGCAGATCGCCGAGACCAGCCAGCCTGGGCTGTTCCGGCTGTGGGCAGTGATAGGGAGCGACCTGCACTGCATCAAGCTCAGCATCCCCCGTGTCTTCTATGTCAACCAGCGCGTCCCAAAGCCTGAGGAGGGAACAGCCTACAGGAAGGTGAGTACCTGCCCCTTCTGGAAGGGGAAACAGCTGCTTGCACTGAGATAAGGCATTTCACCTCCACTGTAAGCAGGAGTTAAGAGCACATGGCATGCAACACCTCATTCTCCTACCCCATGGATATCCCTCATCCAGGCCCTAGTTCCTCTGCTAATCCCAGCCTGCCTGGAAATCAAGTTCACTGTTACAGGAATTTGTAACATGCATGAGCATAACCCACTGATTTCCTTATGAGAGAGCACCAGGAGCTGGCCTGGCTCAGAGCCTGGCTCCTGGCAGTGGTGCCATGTGGTAGGATGTGTCCCAATAATCCTGTCTCTTACCTTGGCAGGTAAACAGGATCCTGCCCCGCTCAAACTTAGTTTACAACTTGTACGAATACTCTGTTCCCGAAGACATGTACCAAGAGCACATCAACGAAATCAATGCAGACCTCTCTGCTCCAGACATCGAGGGAGTGTATGAGACACAGGTATCTCCTCCAGGTGCTCGTCTTTAAGGGTTGCTGAGGAGTAGCTCGTTAGTCTGAGTTCCAGTGGTGAGACATCAAAAATCCAAGACCCTGGACATTGTCCAGGAAACTGGGAGTTATGCTCATATGGATAGAAATGCTGAGTATCAGCGCATGGGTTACAGTATGTCAAGAAAGGGACTTTGGTTTATTTGGACTTAGGAAACCTTGGGGAAAGAAACTGAGAGCTTCCTCTAAACTAATCCAGAGCCAGCCTGCTGGAACTGGAACTAAGAAAGAGAAGGGGCATTTGGAGTAAAGCTGGGGAAAACACCCAACATATGTGGAGTGGTACATAGGTCTGAGTGCCATGTCCTCTAAAACAAGGTTGTAAAAGCTTTAGAAAAAAGACCAGCATACAACTTGAAAGTTTGGGAAGAGCAAAAACAACCTAAATGAAATTCTGTAGAAAGCAATGAGGCTAAAATTCCATTTGCCAGTGCTGAAAATGAAGGTGGGAACCTGGGATGCTTGCTTCCAGTGAGGATACTGGTTCGTCCAGCAGATAAAAACCTGATGACAGGAATTTAACTAAGAAGATGTTGTAGTGAAAAGACCTGGCGTGTATGGAAGTGGCTGAATAGACCACACCATTGTAAGAATGGAGTTAAAGAAAGCCGTAAAGGCAGGTGAATTTGATACTGAAATGCACTGTAAGATTATTATGGATGAAAAGTCCTGAGTAGGACAAGCTTTGCTGTGAGCAGAGGTGTCACTGGCTGTGAAATGCTTTCTGAGGTGCAGGAGGCTGCAAGGGCAAAAAAATCATCACAGAGTTGGGAGACAACCTGTGAAGCATTCCAGTGGGACGTGGTTACAGAAAACTTTATTCACCTTAAGTTTTTGCTTTTGAAAATTTTGAAGAAACATCTCTCAAGGCAAGGCACAACTGGTAACGATTACGTGGAGCCTGTGAAATCCTGTGGTGATGTAAAAGGTTGAACCATATATGCCATCAGCAATTGAAAATGATGCCCGCCAAACCATACTGAGGTTTAGTAAGCAGCGCTGAAAACTTACTTCAGATTACTTGTCTGAAGTGACTGGCATCTACCCAAATTCTTCATATCGATAGACCTTCCTCAGGAAACCTGAGTCCTCTCCACTCCAGTAGTGTTTAATAAGTGGGAAGAAGAAAAAGCAAGAAGCTAAGGGGAAATTAAAATGAGCAGCTGAAGTAAAACAAAGGGCATGGAGAAGTTTTAAAGATATGAAGGAATTTAGATAATCATGAGGTAGCAGCATATGTCATCTGAGGGGAGATTGAGCAAGTTGGACTGTGCAGCCCAGAAGAGGCTCAAGGGGACCTGCTCGATGGGAAGGGTGGAAAAGAGGAGCCAGGTTCTGCTCTGGTGCCCAGGAAAGAATAGGAGGCAGTTGTAACATGAGAATTTCTGTAAATGTCAGAAGAAACTTCTGCAAATATCATTGAGCAGGTTGCCCAAGGGGTTGTGGAGTTTCCATCCTCAGAGACACAGTTAACCCAGCTGGACACAGACCTGGGAAAGGAAAGATCTGTCTTGATCTTTAAACATCTGCAGTGCAGTTCTGATCATGATCCCAAAAAATGCAGCAAGAGCAACAGGAGGATGCAAGGGAGAAAAGAGTTTGCCTTCAGGGATGGAACTTAGATGAGAATGCTTCATCTTGCTGAGGAGATATGAGGGGCTTCTACAACTAAAACTAGCACAAGGGAAGAGCAATCAGGCAAGAAATGTTTATTGCTTCTCACTAGTTTGGGACCAGGTTCCTCAGCAAGCCATTCAGGAGTCTCCTGCAGCAGTAGATTTGACAGCTACAGGGTTAATAAAACAGGATGGATCCGTGGTGAATCTCTCACCATGCCAATTATCTGGAGGTTCAGATAGAGCCCCTGCCTCGGAGTGACAAACCACAAGTTGCAGAGTAGCAAGATTGCCTAAATATTGCTCCACGTCCTCCAAAGTACCTTGATTATAGGGCCTAGATAGGAAGACGTGGATTTTGAGATACCTGTTCTACACCTTTAGCAAGGCTGATACTGCCAAACTCATGCCAAGGCACCTCAGATATGTGCTACCTGTGGGTTTTAATCTGGGTTATTCTAGGTCTGCAACCCCCAAGAAGAGCTTAGTAGCAGTTGTTCCATCACATCTCTCCCCATCATTCCAGGTGCCGCTGCTCTTCCGTGCCCTGATCCACCTGGGCTGCGTGTGCATGGTCAGCAGGCAGCTTGTCCGGCACCTGGCAGGGCGAGAGGCTGAAACCTTCAACATCGAGCACCTGGAGATGCGTTCGCTGGCCCAGTTCACTTACCTGGAACCAGGTGACGCAACCTGGGAGGGGTCTCCTGGGGCACCTGGTGCCCATGGGCACCACTGATGCTCTGTGCTCTGTGTCCCCAGGAAGCATTCGCCACATCTACCTGTACCACAGCTCCCAGGGCAGCAAGGCACTCCTGGGCCTCTTCATCCCCTCACAGCGCAAGGCTGCTGTCTTTGTGCTGGACAAGGTAAGGAGGGCTGTGGAGAGTGGGGAATTGGGGGCGCTGATGGCTGGACGTGCCCTGGCCATGTGCACTGGCAGCCCAGAAATCCCCCCCTGTCCTGGACTGATCCCCACAGAGGCAGCAGGGCAGCAGGGAAGGGAGGGATTCTGCCCTTCTGTCTTGCTCAGGCGAGACCCCGCATGCAGAGCTGCCTCCAGCCCTGGGGTTTGCAACATAGGAAGGAAGTGGAGCTGCTGAAGCAAGTTCAGAGGAGGCCACAGAGATGCTTTGATGAAGGCTAGAGCCCTTCTGATCTGGAGACAGGCTAGGAAAACTGGAGGTGTTCAACCAGGAGAAGAGAAGGCTCCAGAGAGAACTTAGAGCCCCTTCCAATGCCTAAAGAGAACTGGAAAAGAACTTTGGGCAAGGGATGGAGTGACAGAACAAGGCAAAATGGCTTCCCATTGCCAGAGGGCAGGGTTAGATGGAATATTGGGAGGAAATTGTTCCCTGTGAGGGTGGTGACGACCTGGCACAGGTTTGCCCGCGAAGCTGTGGCTGCCCTATCCCTGGAAGTGTTCTAGGCCAGGTTGGATGAGACCTGGAGCAACCTGGTCTAGTTGACCTCAAGTTGCACCAGGGGAGGTTTAGGATGAGTATTAGGAAAAACTTCACCAAAAGGGTTGTCAAGCCCTGGCACAGCTGCCTGGGACAGTGGTGGAGTCACCATCCCTGGAGGGATTTAAAAGATGTGAGGATGTGGCACTTGGAGACATGGTTTAGTGGTGGCCTTGGCAATGTTGAGTGAACAGCTGGACTTAATCATAAAGGTATTTTCCAACCTAAACAATTCTGAGATTATATATTGTCCCTGTCCATGGCAGCGGGTTGGACTAGACAACCTTTAAAAGTCCCTTCCACCCCTGACCATTCTCTGGTAGGGCCAGGCAGCAGGAGGTTTCTTCATACATCACACATCCCTGCCATGTTTTGGCAGGGCCGCTGGCATTGCACATCCCAGGGTCACTCTCTTCCCGCTCTGACCTGGTCCCTTTTGCACCTAGGTACGCAGCAACCAGATGCCAAACCTCACCACTTTGTTCTCGGCGGAGCGCACAGCTCTGCTGGAAAAGGTGGGCAAGGAGCTGTTGCCCCCGGACAAACACACCTTCGAGGTGCGTGCTGAGACTGACGCCAAGGCCATCTACAGAGGTGTCCAGCGGCTGCTCTTGGGCTACAAGGTGAGATGAAGGTGGGGGGAAGGTTTCAGTGGGACCACGGGGACTAAGGGAAGGATGCTGTGGAAGACACTGGTGCACCAGTTCCAAGAACACCTGCACATAACTGCTGGACCCAAGGTCAAGAAGTGAGTGCTTGTTTTGCTTGTGGGGGGCTTACCTGGGGCAGTGCCAGCAGCAAGGTCTCCTCAGGATCTCTCTCCATCCCTGTGCTCAGCTGGAGAGCTGGTGGTGTGAAGGTGAGTGGGTGCTTCAGGAATGCTGGGGTGTGCTGTCCCAGGACCGTGGGGACCTGCTGCGGGGATAGGGCACCTGACACCACCAGCTTCCTGCTGAGCAAGTGAGAGGTACACCAGGACATCTCCCTTTCTCCTTGGTGCAGGACGAGCGCCGGGGCCCCACACTGGTGGCTGTGCAGTCCAACTGGGACCTAAAACGGCTGATGAGTGGGATCCCCATCATTGAGGAGTTCCCCTTGGTCCCCATCCGGCTGGTAGATGACATCAGCTACTCAGTCCTGGACTGGCAGCGCCATGCCGCCCGCCGCATGATCCGCCACTACCTCAACCTAGACACCTGCCTCTCCCAGGCTTTTGAGATGAGCAGGTACCCAGGGTGGCCATGTTCCCCTGAGGCTGCCATGCCCTCAGTGGGACCATGGAAGTTGCCTCGTTCCTTGAGGGTATGGGCAGGGTCCCTATTTTCTCTGCAGCCATGCTCACACCAATGACCACTGATGTCTCTATGCTTCAGGTACTACCACATCCCCATAGGGAACCTTCCTGATGACATCTCCACCTTCGGCTCTGACCTGTTCTTCTCACGCCACCTTCGTCGTCACAACCACCTGTTGTGGCTGTCCCCCACAGCCCGCCCCGACCTGGGGGGGAAGGAGGCAGATGACAACTGCCTGGTCATGGAGTTTGATGAGAGAGCCTCAGTTGAGATCAACAACCCTGGTTGCTACTCCACAGGTGAGGAGGGTGGTAGCACTGAATGAGGCAAAGCTGGATCCTGCTCTGTGAGTCCTGCAGAGGGGTGGACACAGTCCCCAAAGAGTCTCTATGGTGACAGTTGTAACCAGCAGCTTTTGGGTTTCAGCATCGATATGGGCAAGGTGGATTCTAGGGGCATGCCCTGGAGCAGGGAAGGCTCACCTGTAACATGTGCAGGCATCAAAATGGGGATTCTTTACCAGTGACCAAGTGACAGCAGCACTTGGCAGACCACCTGCAATGTATCAGCCCAAGGACAGCTCACCTGGTCATCCCTGGTGACTCTGGAACAGGTCTCTCTTAGGCAGCTTGAGTGTAATGAGTTCTTCTGAGGTCCACTGTTGCAGCTTCCAAGAAAACTGGTGGTCCCCAGAGGGCCAGTAAGTCCAATTCTTGTTGAAAAACAAGATTCAGTCAACACCTATGAAGGTCCAGTCATGCCTATGAAAGCATCTGCCCTCTGAGTGCGCAGCACCTTTAGATCACCCTGTACCTGTGAAAAGCACTTCTGGCAGCAGCAGGGAGGGCATTCCTGGTCCTTTCCCTGCCTCCCTGCTGACAGTTGTGTCTCCTCTTAGTGTGTCTGGAGCTGGACATCCAGAGCCTGGCTGTGAACACTGTGCTGCAGTCCCACCACGTGAACGACATGGAGGGAGGCTCCAGCATGAGCATTAGCTTCGATGTGATTCAGCAGGCATCCCTGGAGGACATGGTGACAGGGAACCAAGCTGCCAACATCCCAGCCAGCTATGATGAGACTGCCCTCTGCTCCAACACTTTCAGGTGTGGCTTGAGAAACAGCAGGGGTAGAGCAGGTGGTCTCCATCCTGTCAGGTCCCCTCAGGGTCCTGCTTCATTTCCTCCTGGGTTTAGCCTTTTCCCAGCAGTAGGGCTTGTAGGGTGCTTTAAGTATAAACCCAAGCCTTGGGTGCGTAGCAGGCATCTTCTCCAACACATTGGAAGATCCTCAGAGCTGCCTGGTGCCTCAGCCAGCAAATGTGTGGGGATGTTGCTTTCTTGTTTGTTTGTGCTCCACCAGGTTATAGAGGCATATATTTACCTTGTGGCTCATATGCTGAGGGCTGAACAAGGGAGTTCCTGCTCTAAATCCTCTAGTGTGTCCATAAACACGTCCCTGTCAGGAAGGGGAAAGGGGTTGCTGGTGGGATGATGCTGATCTCTGCTCGCTGACAGGATTCTGAAGAGCATGGTGGTGAGCTGGGTGAAGGAGATTACGCAGTACCACAACGTCTATGCAGACAACCAGGTCATTCACTTTTATCGCTGGCTCCGCTCTCCTTCCTCCCTGCTCTATGACCCAGCGCTGCACCGCACACTCCACAACATGATGAAGAAGCTTTTCCTCCAGTAAGTGAGGTCTGAAGTGTGCCAGGCTGGTGGATGGGGAATGGAGAGGTGTGATGTTAGTGACCAGGATGCTGGCACCCACAGTGATTCTCCAGAGAGGTGGGCAGTAGGGTGGACCTCTCATCCTCTTTGGGTGACTTCCCTTGTGCAGTGTTGCTGCATGTTGACTCCAGGCTGATAGATCAACACATCCTCTTTGGGTTACATCTGCCCCTTGGGCATTGCTTTCCCGCCGACTGACCCCACCCTGTGCCCTGCTGCAGGCTGGTGGCTGAGTTCAAGCGCCTGGGCTCCTCTGTGGTCTATGCCAACTTCAACCGCATCATCCTGTGCACCAAGAAGCGGCGCATTGAGGATGCCATCAGCTACATGGAGTACATCATCAACAGGTGGGGTGCACCTGGAGCTGGGGCTCCTGGGTGGTGAGGCTGGGGCAGGGCTCAAGGCCAGGGAGGAGGATGCTGATTCACCTTCTGATGCACCTCAGAACTGAATTTATTACTTTTTCTGGCAAAGGTACTGAAGGGACAAGGCTTCCCAGTTCTCTTGCTGTCATGCCTGGAGTAGTGATCTGTCCGTAGCTGTCCTCTATAGGCAGTACTTGAAGAATACTCATAGGATTCAATCCTGAAGAGACCTCCGGGAGAACCTGAGATGCCCAGCAACTTGTCCCCTTGCTGCTTGTCCGCATCCCAGCTGTGGTATAGGCACCTTGACACAAGAACAGAGAGCCAAGTGTCCTTGGGCATAACTTCCCCTGGGATCCCTAGCAGGGGTCGGATGGGAAAGGGGATACCCCTCTCTCCTGGCCAGCACCTCCCCACAGTGTCCCATGGAGAAGAGATGATGCTGACACAGGGACTGACTGCAGTTTCCTCCCTCCAGCATCCACTCAAAGGAGATCTTCCACTCTCTGACCATCTCGTTCTCCCGGTGCTGGGAGTTCCTGCTCTGGATGGACCCAGCAAATTATGGCGGTATCAAGGGAAAAGTGGATTCTCGCATCCACTATGGGGAGGTAAGAGATGGGAAGCACCCTGTCCCTTGGGAGCAGGGTGCTGAGGTTGAGCAGAGTAGGGAGGTGTTGGCTGGGCATGAGGGACTGCTATGGCATCCCTGGGATCCTCAGAAAGACACCAGCAAGAGGCAGGCATTGGAGGAGGAGGAGAGTGACGAAGAGGAGGAGGAGGTGGTGAGGGAAGAAGAGGAGGAAGGGGAGCCAGATGTGGAGGAGCTGCTGGAGAACAGCTGGAACATCGCGCAGTTCCTGCCTCAGGCCGGCTCCTGCCAAAGCTACTTCTTGATGATCGTATCAGGTGAGCAGTACAGGGAGATGCTGAGGTCATTGTGCCCCCCCAGTGCCAGCTCCAGGTAGGAGTTGGAGCCTTGCCTATGTCTTCCCAGCTTACATCGTGGCTGTGTACCACAGCATGAAGGAGGAACTGCGGCGTAACACCCCTGGGAACACCCCCATCAAGAGGAGGAGCACCAGCCAGGTGTCTCAGGAGGCTGTGGGGGAGCTGGGGGCCATGCCTGGTGAGTGCCAAGCGCGGGGGCATTCTTGCTGCACCTTGCTTGTCCTATGTGCCACCAATCGGCTCAAATGCTCTCTACTTCATCCCTCTAGGCATGATCACCTTTTCACAAGATTATGTGGCTAATGAGCTCACCCAGAGCTTCTTCACCATCACCCAGAAGATCCAAAAGAAGATGGCTGGCTCCCGCAATGCCACAGAGCCCTCAGACATGTTCCCGGTCCTGCCTGGCTCCTACCTGCCACTCAACAACCCAGCTCTGGAGTTCATCAAATACGTTTGCAAGGTCAGTGGGGGTGGGCCAGGCCCCTTGGCTGAAGGTTTGGGGTCTGGACTGAAATTCTGGTCCTGGTCCATTGCTGCAGCTTTTCCCAGGAGTGATCTACAACCAGTTTACTGTGCCCTGAATCCATATGAGGGTCACAAGGATCTGAGTTGTTCTCCAGTTTCTGCTGGTAGGCTCACCTGGCTCTTATCCTTGCAGGTGCTCTCCCTGGATGCCAACATAACAAACCAGGTGAACAAACTACGCCGGGACCTGCTGCGCCTCATCGAGGTGGGCGAGTTCTCAGAAGCAGCCCAGTTTCGGGACCCTTGCCGCTCCTATGTGCTTCCTGAAGTCATCTGCAGGAACTGCAACTTCTGCAGGGACCTGGACCTGTGCAAGGACCCTGCCCTTTCCCAGGTGCAGCTTCTTTCCTATGGACAATAGAGGCCCCGGTACAGCAGTGCTTGGAGGCCAGTCCATCATCTTACCCTCTTTATCTCCCCTTTGTTTTGCAGCTCTGCCTGCTGCCCATGATCACCCTCACTAAAGCAAATTTTCTGTTCATATTTTCTAGCTGCATGTGATGGGTCTGAGCATGCTTGGGATTTGGCTTATGTTCTGTCCTCTCCAGAAACAAGTTCCACCATCCCAGTGCATGGGACTTGTGGTGCTCACCTCCCTCTCTTTGCCCCTAGGACAGGTTGGTGCTGCCCGGCTGGCTCTGCCCCAGCTGCCAGGTGCAGTACGACACCGATGCCATCGAGACAGCGCTGGTGGAAGCCCTGCAGAAGAAGCTGATGGCCTTCGTGCTGCAGGACCTGGTAAGAACAGGGATCCCCTGCTCTCCCCATTCCTGTGGTTGTCTGAGCCTGGACATAATCACTTTGCCACTGGCAGAGGGGCTTGGCCTCATCTTCTGACCCACCTGAACCTCCTTGGCCTCCAGGTGTGTAAAAAGTGTCATGGCGTGAAGGAGACGCACATGCCTGTGTACTGCAGCTGTGCTGGAGACTTCGCCCTCACCATCTCCTCCCAGGTACTTCAACACCTGCCCAGCCCAGCCCCAGCCCAGCAGCTCAGTGAGGAGCCCTAAGGTGCCCTGTGCCCCCTCTGCCTCTGCTCTAACTGCACGTCCCCTGGCACCTGCTGAGCCGCCCTCGACCAGCCCTGCCCAGCCACTCTATCGGAGCCTGCAGTTGCCCAGGATGCTGGGCAGCCTCCTTCCCTCCCCGTTCTCTTCTCCCCAGGCTTTCATGGACCATGTCAGTGTCTTCCAGAACATCGCCAGGCACTATGGCATGGCCTACCTGCTGGAAACCATTGAGTGGCTGCTGCACACCAACCTCCAGCTCCAGCAGTGAGGGCTGGGCTGTTCTTCCTGCCTCCTCCATGCTCTCACATCCATGGAGAGTGGTACTGGACCCCCTTGGCCATGGGCCGGACCCCAGAGACACTGCACACCCCTCCTGCAGTGAAGGAAGAGAGGCAAAGCCATGCTTGAGACTGAGCTGTCTTTGACCCCAGCTGCCTTGTGGGGGACTTGGGAGTTTCCAGTGGCTAGAGCTGGCCTCCACAGGTCTGTGCTGGCCTCAGGTGTGGTTTTAATTTTCAGTTTCTGTAAATAAATGGGTGGTAGAAGGCAGGTGTAGTTTTTAGGGAGGGAGGAATCGGGGCTATGAGTGCTAGTGGCTGTGATACCACCCATAGCCCGGGGCATACTGGTGGCAGTGGTACCACTGGCTTCACCCCATCCTCAGCCCAGCCCTTGCCAGCATGAGGCAGGCAGTGCCCACAGGTGCTGCCCACACCTGTCTGCAGGTCATGCCTGTGGGCAGCTGGCTGTGGTGGGGTGACTTCCCTGTGCTAATGCGCTTGGGCAGGCTTGGCCCGAGCGCTTGTCAGTTCTCATTAAGGTATTAGTGGGTCTGTCCAGTGAAGTGGAGGGCCTATACACATCTCTGCAGCAGGACCAGCGGCCCATGGCTAGAGGCTGTACATGTCCACACCATGGCAATGCAAAGTTGGAGGATGAGGACACAACCACCAGCTCTGACACCCATGTCCTTCCATTTCACTGCAGTGAGCAGCCCTAGGCAGGGTTTATTGACAGCCTGCGGCTGGCAGTGGTGGCAGCTAGGCTGTAGGACATGTTCCACTCTTCCACGTGTGCTTCTCCTCATGGAGGCAGCAGATCCCTCAGAACTGTGGGCTGCTGATGGTTTCAGGCAGGGCATGCATTATCCACCCTGCCACTGTGACCCTTTCCTGCTCTGGTGGTACCTGGAGTGGCATGGCATGGCCTGGCCTGAGGCTGGAGCAACCCCAGAGTCATGTCCTCCTACTGAAGAACCATCTAAGGAGGAGACCAATGGGCATTGTGATGGTGGGACAGGGCTATCACCTGTAGTTGTAGCCAGGGAAGTCAAAGTCCTTTGAGGGTGGAGACAGTGGGAGGAAGAGCATGAGCTGCACTGGCTGGTCAGACAGATCCAGTTTGCACTTACGGCTGGTGATCACACTGACCCCACACAGCAGCAGGGACCATCAGCCCTCACATACCATGGGCACAGTGTCCCAAAGGGCATGGGCCACCACAGCCATGGCATCTCAGTGGACACAGGACCACCACAGCCATGGCATCCTTGTGGGCACGGCACTGGGAGCTTTTGGGCACCTCAATGCAAGACGATTATAAATCTATTAGAGAGCACCCAATGAGAAGGTTATGAGGATGGTGGAGGGTCTAGATGTGAAGTCATACATGGGGCAGCTGAGGGCACCTGGTTTATTCAGATCTCACCAGGGGGGTTGCAGCTCCTCTTGAGGGGCAGGCACGGGTCTCTGCTCCGTGAGCAGGGACAGGACCCAAGGGAACAGCTGAAGCTGTGCCAGGGGAGGGTCAGGCTGGAGATCAGGGAAGGGTTCTTCCCCCAGAGGGTGCTGGACGCTGACCAGGCTCCCCAGGGAATGGGCATGGCCCCGAGGCTGCCAGAGCTCCAAAAGTGTTTGGACAATGCTCTCATGGATGCACAGGGTGGGATTGCTGGGGTGTCTCTGCAGGGCCAGAAGTTGGACTTGATGAGTCTCATGTGTTCCTTCCAGCTCGGGTATTCCATGATTCTATGAAAAGCACTGACTGAGTGCCAAGGAATAGCTCTGGAGTCCTTGGAGGATCCCAAAAACGGGGAAAAGCTCTGGGCTGGGCAGACATGGAGGCAGGATGCAGCAGCACTGCGGTTGTACTGGGATGGGTTCTCTCACTCCCGGTGTGAGACAGGCAGTGGGCTGCTCTGTGGGACGCTCTGCTCCTCTGTCTGCTCCCATGACCCGGCTCATGCCGGAGGCCGTCCCGAGGTGACACCACCGTGCTCCTGCTGCGCCTGATGCCTGCTTCCCCCACAATGATCCCTGGGGCTCCCAGGGACATCGGTGTGGCTGGGCGGAGGCAGGAGGGGCCCGAGAGCAGGGCCGAGGTCGCACCGCCAGCGGCTGCAGGAGCCGCCCCTCCCCCCCCCGCAGGGGGCGCTGCACGACCGGCTCGAAGGGAGCGGAGTGGTTCGACCGGGTTCGGCTGCGTTCGGCTCGATTTGGCTGCGTTCGGCTGAGTTTACCTGGGCTGATTTCGGCTGCATTCAGCTGGGCTGGGCTGGCCAGAGTTTGGGTTGACTTTTACTTCTACTTATTAAAGCCCTGACGTCTTGGGTAGCAGCCCAAGGCTGCTCCAACAAAGCTGCTGGAGATGTTTTATCTCTTCTGGAGGGAACTATCCTGGATGACCCCAAGACTCCTCCCGGTCACCTCCTGCGGCTTTTGGATCTGTGATTTCAAGACCTTAAATCCTAGGTAGCAGACTCAGACTACTCCAGGGAAGCTGCCTGTGATGTTTTGCTCTTTGGTGAAAGCTCTCTGAGGATCTAGCTGAGACTCCTCCCAAGCATCTAATAGAGTCTTTTTACTAATACTGATAAATCCTGACATCCTGAGTAGCAGTCTCAAACTCCTACAAGGAAGCTACCTGAGATGATTTTTCTCTTTTTGAATGAAAATGTATCTGCTGGAATCTCCCTGCAGATTCTCCCAGGCATCTCCCAGTCTTTTCATCTCTAATTTAGGCTCTTGATATCCCAGGCAGCAGCCCCAGACTCCTTTAGGGAAGCTGCCTGTGATGATTTTTCTCCCTTTGTAGAAACTGCATCTTCTAGGTTCCACACAAGGCACCTCCCATGCATCTTCTGGAGTCTTTCTGTCTTATTTCAGCACCTGAAATCCCAAATAGCAGCCCCAGATTTCTCTGGGGAAGGTATCCACGATGATTCTTCTCTGTTCATGGGACCTAAATCCCCAAGGACCCACCCAAGACTCCTCCCAGGCATCTCCTGAAGGCTTTACACAGCTGCATTAGTTCCCTGAGAACCCAGCAGCAGCTCAGTGTTCCTCCAAGAAAGCAACCTCAGCTGACCATTTCTCGTTTGGAATTAACCCTTCTGGGATCCACCTGAGATTCCTCCAACCTTCTTACAGTGCCCTGTCATGGGTAGCAGCCCCAGACTCCTCCCAGGGAGACCTCCAAGATGATCCTTCTCTTTTGGAGGACTCTGTATCTTGCATCTGTCTGATGCAACACTGGATCGTTGCAGCACTGTGGATCATGCACAGTCCTCTGGTTGAAGGCCCCAGAAATGAGTCTGGGGGCACTTCAAGGATCTTGGATGGTTTATGACACCTTCTAAGACATAAAAGCCTCCTCTCACATCAGCGTGGTTGAGCCAGTTATGCTCTATCTGAAGGGATGAAAAAACCCTCAGGCCGTGCTGTGAAAGTCCTGCTACTTTCCCAGGGCGGGGAGTTTTACTGGCCTGAGCCAGTTATGTAAGGGAGGACATTGGCATGATAAAAAGGATTATCCCACCTCCCTTCCCTGGCTCGAAGCCCAGCTTGCACCCCCTCTGCCCCTGGGCTGTTCCCTTGTCAGCAGAGCGCTCAGGCTGACCTGCTCCACGGCATTCCCAGCCACCAAGGTCTGGCCTAGAGTTCACCAGATCCTCCTCTTCATCCTTTTTGTAGAAGGACATCACATTTGCCAACTCCCTGGTGACCCTGGACTGCTGATAGATGATAAATAAAAAAGAAGACCACTTGCTTAAAGCACAATTATCCTTTCTTAATGTTAAAAGAATGCCTGTGCCAGTTGAAATAAAAAATATTTTTCTTTAGATTTAATTAAATTATTTACTTTATCCTCTAAAATTATTTTCCACAATGGATGTACAACTTGCAAGTGTTGCCCATAATTCTGTAATGGCATTTTCCAGACTGAGAAATCCAAATCTCTTTGTGTATGCTGTGGCTTCAGCCAGCTCAGTCCTCCTCCTCTGCCGCCCTCACAGTGACACCATCAGACTGCCACTACTTGGGGGTCTCTCTGTTAATGATTGATCAGTCACTTTTCCTCTTCCTGCTGTCTGTCCTACCTGTCTAATTATTGGCCAGATTTCCTCTACTGATTCTTATCTGTGATTCAACTCATCTGCCTGTCCATCCTCCCATGATCACGTATCCCTCTTTGTTTGTCTCTTGATTGTATGTCCACGTCTGTCTGGCTGATTTACAGGTAGTTTGGGCTGGATGAAAACATTGAATTTTGGGGTTTTTTTTAAACATGGCATGGCTTTTGGTACATGGTTTAGAAATGGTATTCTCCAAGGTAGTACTCCCCCTAAAACCATGTGCCACTCCCCTCTCCAACTGAAGGTACAAAAGGTAAAGATACCAGGTTGAGATAAGAACAATTTACTGGAAG
The DNA here is from genome assembly GCA_013398955.1 of Callaeas wilsoni. Taxonomy (NCBI): domain Eukaryota; kingdom Metazoa; phylum Chordata; class Aves; order Passeriformes; family Callaeidae; genus Callaeas; species Callaeas wilsoni. Next base: position 34,831 of record VWPU01006024.1, read on the forward strand.
CAGGAAGGAAATAAGAAAACAAACAGTAACAGCAACAATACTAATAATGAAATGTGACATTCATCTTCCCCAACAATGAAAGGTATAAGAAAAGAAATTATTCACGTGGGAAAACTCCCCACTAATAGATAAAACAGATGTTTTCTCAACTGGAAGGAAGCCCTTCTCAGAAAAGAGTCCCTTTCCCCTGCCCCCAGCAATGACATGAGGTGATATAAAATAACATCAGGGTCCTGGACATGCCCCCTCCCGGCTACTGCAAAAGTGGCCCCTGTCCTGGCCAGAACCAGGACACTCTGGCTGCAGGTGAGCTTACAGGAAAGGCACTGGACAGACGTGAAGCCCTCACGGGACATTCCCAAGCTGTGTTCTGTTGTGCTCTGGCAGGGGTTGGTGACAAATGAGATCTCACCAGATACAGCTTAATCCTTGTTGCCTGAGCAGGAAAACAGCTGGCTCCAGGCTGCCCAGAAACTACTTTGCTTCAGGGACTGTTGTGCTACCTTAGGTGGGACACTGTCAGATTCCCCAGCGGAGGCAGACATGAATCACACTCATTTGACCCAGACCAATTTAACTTCTCAGGCTTAAACTGACAAAGAAATTAAACAGTTTCCTCTTGTGCTCATTAAAGTCGTGATTCCTGGAGCCTTTCCCAGAGGACAGCCTCACCTACCAGCCGGGCTCTGGCTCTGTGGAGAATTTCAGGCAAGAACAAGCTCACCACAGTTCCTGCACTCTGAAACTCTTGGGGATAAATTACATGCAGTGTAGAGGGTGAAGTGGTATCAGGATGTTTTAACAAGGTCTTCTGAGAGCTGATGGTGATAAAGCTGTTCCAGGACGCTGAGGTGTCCCTGCAGGCAGGTTAGAATAGAAAACCAGAGACACAAACTTCTGGATGACTAAGAATGGAGGCAAACAGGGACAGGCCAGGGACAGGTGCCAGTCCCACCCCTTCTGCTACCCCTCTGCCAGAGGGTCCTTCTGGTTAGCAGAAGGTGGTGGGCACACAGGGGGTACTGACCCAGCACCAAAGGGGAGCAGTAATAAGGCTGTGACACATGGAAGCAGCTCTCCCTCCTCTGGAGGTGCCAGCAGCAGAAGGTCTCAGGGCTGTGAACAGGTCAGGCCTCCTCATATGTTTCACCCCAACAGCCCCCTCTCTTAGGACAGCACTCCCAGAAAATGCTGCTCTACCTGTGGTATATGCAGGGTTTTAGGGGTGCCGTAGGACCTACAGACCATGACAACCCTCAGAGGGTCCCTTCACATGACTCTCAGGAAAAAACAGTATCTCTCAGTCCTGAGGGTCTCCCCTTGCAGGTCACCAGAAGTCTGGCCCAAAGAGAAGGTTCCCATCTACTTTGTGTGAAAGCTTATCCATACCCAGAGCAATTCCCCACTCACCAGACCCCACAACTGGAGTGGTGCTGCTCAGCTGGAAATCCCTGACACTTGGCCCTTTTATCCCTGAACGTTTCCTCACCAGAGGCTTTCCTGGGCAGCAAACACCTTTTCTCCAGCTTCTGTCTCCCCTGTAAGGTTTCCAGAAATGGAACAGTGTTTTCAAGCCATGGAAACCACCATGTTGCTGTAAGACCAGTCAGCATCAGGTTTTGATGGCTAAATACAGGTGAGTCCCATCTTCAGCCTGTCTCATGCCTGAGGTCTGTGTGTTTTAATAGCCTTTCATCAAGCTGTTTCCACAGTAAAATCTACCCCAAATCATGACAAAATCAACACTGAAAATCAACCCTGAAAACCGATCATTTCAAGCTTTGGTGACTTCCTAGAAACAGACAGTTGAACAAGTGAGCCAAAATCTCTTTTCTTGATCACCAGGATGGTGATTCTTTATTTGCATTTCTTGCTTCTCATAGGATTGAAGGAATGGTCACATACAGCTTTGGGAGCATCAGGAGAAACAAAAAGCAGAATACCTCCAAAAGCAGCACATGCTGATGGCAGCCAGATTAGCAGCCCAGCAAAAGATCCCTGCAAGTCAAGTGCAACTTCTTAGGATATCCAGATAACGGAACAGGGAAGGACAGAGTAGGGGAAAAAATAAACAGTCTGGTCTCAGTCTGGAAGAAATCCTCAAGCCATTAAGTGTTGAGGTTGGGAAGGTAAACAACTGGGCAGGAATTATAACACACCCAAACAAGAAGACAAAGAACAGCAAAGCCAGTCTGTGTCAGAGATGGGAGTCAAGAACCTCTGTGAGAGGTGCCTCTACCTAAGGGGTACCAGAAGGGAGACTCAAAACCCGAACATGACTGCCAGCCTAGGAAGAGCCCAGGAAGTGTGGGAGTGATGAAAAGCCTGGCATTCCTCACCTTGGGTGTCATCACAGGGGATCTGGAAGCCTCACAGACACGGTGAATGCTGGCACCGTGAGGTCTGGCTATTGGGCAGTTTCCTTGGAGACACCTTCCCTGAGACTAGAGAGCAAGACAGAAGGAATATGTGTGAGGGAAACTCTTTCTCCTTCAGTTCAGTTTTAGAGCAAAGCTACCTTCTCTTCTAAAAGGCCTTCCATTAAACTCTGTAACCTTGTTGCAATTTTGCAACATTATTCTCTACAACTCTGTCAAATCTGAGAGATTTGTAATGACTTCTGTTCCAAGTCCCTGGCAGAGATGAGAACTCCTGAACGTGAACACAACCGTTTTCACCATTCTGGAGACCCCATGGACAAACACAGATGATATTCAGATGAAAAAAAAGCACTGAAGGAGTGAGGTGGAAAATTTCCTGATCCCCATGAGCAGCACAAACACAACCCCTGATTTCAGGACACCATAATTGGAGAAGAGTGTAATTCTCAGCAGATAGTGATACCAGGGGTTTAGGCTAAGAAGTTAAATAACATTGCCTCATGCACTTGTGCACTTCACCTGGATGAAGTTCACAGCACAGCCACAGACCATGCAGTCAATAGATTTAAAATAGGCCAATAGATTACAGTTTAAAAGGCAGGGAGAGGAGAGGAATGGAGGGGTTGGTATGTTGAGCCATATAGAATGGGCATCCAAACTGATGGATGATGTGGGAAATTTTGCAGCCATGAAAAGAACTGTCTTTTTTTGGCAAAGTTTTTACAACCTGCACTGAAAATTGAGCTGATCAAATATATAAATTTTTTTCTGATTTCTGGGGTTTTTTCCTGTCTTCTCCCTTGGAGCATTTCTTCAAAACCTTAAAAGAAATCCCTTTCAACTTTAGGCTATCTTAAGGAAAGGCTGGAGGAGAATAGTCATTGTTAAATACAGAGGTTTTTTTCTCTCTTAATTTCTTTACCCTGGTCTGTTAGAGAGCAGATGTTGAACTTGCTCAGGTTCTGCCCAGCTCATTACAGGCATCAAGAGCTGATTTATCTCCATCACAAGTTCCTCCATCTGAGACAGTCTGTGATGTCTCCTCATAGCTGGCGAGCAGAGATCCAGGCTGAGATGTGATTCACTAGCCAGCAGCAGGAAAGGGTTTGGTGGGGAACCAGCTGCAGCCTGGAAGTGCCTGTTTCTCTCCCTTGACTATGACCAGCTCCAATGAAGAAGACATCATTGTCCCATCTCATATGAAAGTGCCAAAGCCATGATTAGCTGGAGCAGGTATCAGCCTCTGTGACATTTACGCTCTGAATGTAAGCTGGATGCCTTGTTCCCCTCGAGACCAAGGGAGAGTGAGTCAGGTTTCCCCACAGTTGCCTCTGCTTTCTGCGTGCCCAGCCCCTGCAGTCTGTGGGGTTTGCTGTTTCAGGCTGGATGTGCAACAGAAGTCACACCCAAGTGAAGGAGTTTATCCTGGTTGGATTCCCTGGCTGTCAACATCTGCAAGTATTCCTGTTTGTCTTCTTCCTCTCTGTGTATGTTCTGACAGCCATGGGCAATCTCTGCACTATCGTGCTCCTGAGTACTTACCATCAACTCCACCACCCTATGTACTATTTTCTCTGCAATTTTGTCTTCCTGGAGATCTGGTTCACCACTGCCTGCATCCCAAAGACACTGGCCAATCTTGTTTCACAAAGCCAGTCCATGTCCTTCACAGGTTGCCTCCTTCAGATGTACTTTGTCTTCTCGTTTGGTTGTACAGAATATTTCTTCCTTGCAGTCATGGCATATGATCGCTACTTGGCTGTGTGTTACCCCCAAGCTACCGCAGCATCATGACCAGCACTCTGTCCAAGGGGCTGACAGTGGGCTCTTGGGTGGGTGGTTTCCCGGTCATTTCAGCAGCCACGTCTTTGATTTCCAGGTTGTCTTTCTGTGGCTCTAATGTTATCAACCATTTCTTCTGTGACATCTCTCCCTCGATTATTCTTTCCTGCACAGATATCACACTCGTTGAGCTGGTGTGCTTTGTCCTATTTGCCATTGTCATCCTCAGCTCCTGTGTCATTACCCTGATCTCCTTTATTTCTATCATTTCCACTGTACTGAAGATCCCATCTGCTCAAGGTCAGTGAAGTTCCTCCTCCATCTCATGATAGTAGTTATTTGGTACTGCTCCACCATCTTCCTCCATGTCAAGCCATCCATCAAAGCTTCATTGAAACTGACTGAAACAGTAACAAAGCTTAAACAGCTGTAACACCACTGCTAAACCCCTTCATCTACACATTCAGAAACACAGAGGTGAAGAACATCTTGATAAAGGCTTTATCTAGGTAGACAAACAACTGTGTCCAAAGGTCTTGTCCAGGACTGTCTTCCCCAGTCCAGCAGAAAAGAAAAGCTTCAGAGACATCTCAGATGCCAAAGAAAGACTTCTGTTAGAAAGAGATGGAACTGTTCTCAGCTCTTAGCTAAAGTAATTAGCAGTAATATAAATACTCATGACACAATCTTAACAATCTTCACTTGCATCAACAAAAAGAAATTCACACATCAAAGTGAAAATAACCACTACAGTTGCCTAGAGGTGGAAAATTTACGCTCTTCATCCCTGGCCCCTCTGCCATAGTCATAACACAGCAACTGGCCATGTCCAACCCCCTGGTGTTCAGGACATGCCTTTGTTACGCATCCAGAACACAATAAATGTGTGCCAGCAGCACGGCCTCAAGGTATCTTAAAAATAAACCAAGCTGTCTTTCCAGAAGCCATCTGTGTTGCCAGATTGGCAGTGAGCCCCTGTTACCACTGGAAGTTCAGGTGGTGATGGAAAGCTCTTTCCCCCTTTCCAAGTGGACCAACTGTGCTGTTTCTTCTACTTCTGCCTCTGGCTGCAAATACAATTGTCTCTTTAGGTTGTGAACCAAAACTATAGAAGTGGGTACCACACCTTAGCCTTGCCTGTCCTCCTCTCGGAAAGCACAGGCTGCAGCTAGTGAAAGGAAAAGGAAAAGTGGAGAAATAAAATAATAATAATAATAATAATAATAATAATAATAATAATAATAATAATAATAATAATAATAATAATAATCAACCAGTAGCAATTGTAAATGTCTCTCCTTTGATCATTCTCAACCCCAGAAGCTTCTAATTTTTTGAACAGATATCTCATTTCCTTCTTTTTTTCCTCCATCGTTGTATTTCCTGCTGACTTGTATTTTTACCCTGTGGCCTCACTAGTAAGGCGCTGGGAGGAAAATGACTGAGAAGTCTCTTCTCCCTGATAGATTTATTTCTGCAGCAAGAGCTGTCTTTGGACCAGGGCTATTACAACCTGTCCCCCAAGGCAACAGTAACCCAGGTTCTTGTTAATAGATTACTTGGGGCAGATTAGAGTGAAATGACACTGAAGGACTGGTGTTTGTAAATATACACAGGTAGGGTTTATTGTAGAAAAATGTGGTTCCACAGGCAAATAGGTATGTAGTCCTTTTAGTTGTTATCTACAGTAATTTGACAAGAGTAGGAAGATCTCATCACCCATGGGCCTCAAGACAGACTTGGTCTTATCAGATCAGAGGCTGGCCATTACACATCCACTCTCCTCTTCCACTTGAACAAAGCACCCTGGCATCTCCACAAATGGGACAATGTTTGGAGTCATCATCCCTTCACAGTTCAGTCTCTCACAAGGGGCCTCCTGGTATCTGGGGTGCAGGATGGCAAAGGAATGTTCTGATCAATCCTGTACTTGTCTGTACTCCCAAAGCCCTTTCAGACCACAAGACTTTGGATTACAATCCCAGACCACCTGCTGTTGCCTCCCTCTGCACCAATCCTTGCCCTGGGGCTCTGGGCATTGTCTGCAGAGGAGAAACCCCCACCATCAGTGCAGAAGGAGCCCCAAGTCTCTGGCCATCCCAGCACCCATCTGTGACACAATAGGAAGCTGGGGCTGTTTTTAAGGTAGATTTTCCACCTCTGACAGCAATGCTAATTAGTTTCTTGAATGGCCCTTTTTCTGTGCACCTGTACTAGCCACCTTTGGAGTCCTGCTTGTGTCGACAAGGCAGGGCAAGACAGAAGAGGTGGCACCAGCTCTCTGAGCAAAGGGCAAGTGGCCCATCTCCACGGCCCAGACTGCAGGTTCAGCACATGGTACAGTGGATTTGGGGCAAAGGAACACTCTGGCTTCCAAGCAAATAGTCACACCCAGTACTGGTGGGTTCTCTGGCACATCTTTCTTGGCAGGGACGGAACTGGAGGTGGCTACAGGCAAGCCTGGGCTCTTCTGGGGGCTGGTAGTGATGCGGGGGCTGGTGGGCAGGACAGTGCTGCCCAGAGTGGGATGGCAGCCCTGCATACCCATGTCCTTCCAGCAGACAGAGGGCTGCTGCTGGTTTGGGGGTGGCCCCCGGGCAGGTGCATTTGTGTCTCAGGTTGATCAAGAGTGAAAGGAATGAGGGACTTGTCGTTACAAATAAGCTGTGCGCCTGCTGGTAGATAAAAACTAGCACTAGGAGATAAAAGAAACAATGGGAAGGATTCCACTGATGGATGAATGGAAAGAGAGATTTGTCTTTATCAATAAACTGTAGGTCTGCTAATAAAAGAAATCGAATATCAAAGGATGAAAGAAACACTGAGGAGAACCATAAATTCCATAGGAATTTAAAAAAAAAGGCAAAGAGGGGTATACATTAAAAGGGAATCTTAGGAATTAGGCGTTCCAGGAAGTCTGTACCTCTCAAGTACCTCAGCCAATGGGGAAAGAGAGAGGGAAAATGCGGTCGGGAAATTAGGATAAAAAGGAGGCTGGGTCCTCCTAAAATTTGAGAGACCACAGGGGAATGCCCCATGGCCTCTCCCTTTATTCAAATAAAGTAACGGGACTCCTCTGTCTCCTTTTTGGACATAAACCTCTGGTGTTGGTGGATTAATTTTCCTGACAAAGAGCAAGGCCAGCACATGACCCAGTCCCTGCTGTGTGCACTGGTACATGGCCAGGGCTCTGCAGTGTCCATGAGGAGAGCTGTCCCATGGGGATGCCAGGGCTCTCCTGGCCCAGCCAGAGCTGCATCTGGGAGAATGCCAGTGGAAGGGATGCCCAGCAATCCTCAGGCAGGGATGTGACAATGTGTCAGGATCTTCCTAATCAGAGACCCCGTGTCAGAGCCCCTGGCTCTGCTCCTGCTCAGCAGCACAGGGCCACGGTACTCACACTGCTGGACCCTGGACATGTTCCTGGGGGTACGGGAGACTGGCCCAGCTGCAGGTGGGGAGGGGGACCAGTTGGGGTGGGATGGGACATGGCAGAGAGCACCCTGAGTGTCTCAAGTCTGCAGCCCCTTTTCCCTGAGGGGCACCATTTGCTGGTGGGTGCTGAAGGTGGCCAGGATTGTGCTGCAGAAGTGGCATCGTAGGTGGAGGCTCTAGGAGACCTCAGACCTGCCACAAGGGAGGCTGGGGATCCATCCTGAAAGGAAAGATGGGTGCTAATGGCTTTACAAACGACTCGATAGGTGAGGGTCTTTAGGAGAAATGGGTGTTAATGTCTCTACATCAAGCTGCAAGTTTGTTGCAGAACTCAGGCAATTTGACCCAGACAGTTTGAACTTCTGGACTTCAGGGTAATAAGAGAAATGGGTCTGCACAAGTCTATTGCAGAACCCAGACAGTGTGAACTTCCAAACTTTTGGGGGAAAATGTCGATACATACTCCAGAGGGAATATGTGGAAGGCTATACCTTCCTAGTACCTCAGCCAATGGGGAAGGGAAGAGGGCAACATGCGACCAGGAGTTCAGGATAAAAGGAGGCTGCATCCTCCAAAATCGAGAGAGAAACCGCACAGGGGACTCTCTCCCTTTACTCGAATAAAATTGCAGGACTCCTCTGTCTCCTTTATGGACACTGTCTTTTCATAGTGTGGCTTTTCTGCACAATCCTCAGCTGTTACAGCGCCTCCTTCTTTTCACTTTCTGCCCCACACAGCCCTCTGCTCCACCTCTGTTCTGGGCCAGCTGGGGTTGCCTCCCTCTGCGCCAGCACCCTACAGCCACGTGCACTGGCTGCTGCTGCTGCTGCTGCTGCTGCTGCTGCTACTCCCCTCTGGGTTCTGGAACACTGAGTTCCAGTGCGAGCCCAGAGCTTCAGAGGAGCCGGCCTTTAACTTGGGAAAGGTCTTGACACAGCATAAAAAGCATCTCAAGTCAACATTAACTTTGGCGCCTAATGACAGTCTGTTACGGGTTTGGGAGGATGCCTGTGCACAAAAAACTCAAGACACAGTCAGAATAGCAAAGCAAGTCAATTTTATTAGTCATGTTAGCAATAAATACATATTGACCCCTGGATGTTGGAGAAGCTGCCGAGCAGGAGGACATAGAGCATGGCTCCTGAGCAGGAGGGGCAGGAGGGCAGCGCACATTTAGGGTGTCCCCTGGACGAAAACGCTGTGCATCATGTCATCTTCATCCCTCCACCCCCAGACCATACCTTATATCTCCTCCTCAGGAGTGGCCAGTTTCAACATCATCTCACAAGGGGCCAACGCATGAAATGAGGTCACAATGGCCCATGATCACACCTCCATGGTAACAACAGCTTTACTGTATATTGTTTCCCTTTCAAAGGATGAATCCCACCAGGTGACCGATACATAGTTTTATTTCTGAAGGTTACTCCTACTAGCTAACAATAAGTTCTTTTTCTACATTATCTTGTTGACGTGCACAACCGCAGACCAAATGTCAGACGTTAGACCTGTCTTCAGTTCCTGACACATAGTCCCTTGATGGTGGCCCTGGTAGCTCATGCCTTCCTCTCCCAAACTGCAATGATGTCATGTTTGCCTGTTCTTGGTTTAGTCACCCTTCATTCAAAGATTCCCAGAGATTTTTTTCCATTCCTCCACTGTGCACACAGTAATTCCTGGAGGAATTGCAGAATGCAACAGCAGCAGCAGTAGTCTCCTCTGGGGTTTTTAGAGGGAACACCCTCTTAGAGAGCTGTCCTGAGCCTTCCTGCAGCCAGGGTTTACTCCTAAAAAAGACACAACTGAAAAGGTCCAATGATCAGTGACCTAGCTGATCAGTGATCAAAAAAAGCACCACTTTTTATCCCATTGAAGCCTAATAGTGATGTTTGTTAGAAAAACAGTGTCCCAATAAGTTCTCTTGTGCTGACCACAAAAGTGTTGGTACAAAAGTAGAGGCTTCTGATTAATCAAATAAAAATGTAAACAAGCAACAAGAGCAGACACTGCTCTGCCTTCTTAAGGCAGGAAGTCAGAATGTCCCTCTGCTCTGTAAAGGACATCCTTCTCACCAAAATGAAGAGCTCTGGGATGCACTGCAAGGTAGTCAGTGCTCACCAGGCTCTGACAGCTGTCCAACCTGGGCAGCTCAGCTCAGATGAATGCTTGCACTACTTCACTACTTCAGTGCTCCCAAGAAGCATCTGGACCCCACCTGCCTCTCAGGAAATGTCTACAGATCCCAAATATTATCCTCACTTAAAAAATTTTTTTAAAAAAAAAAAAAAGTGGTGAGAAGTGATGTTTGTGTTGAGCTACAGGGAATGGGAAGTTCTTAAGCTTCTGGAATAACAACTTGAATTTTATTATCCAAAACCACTGTAGAGTGCAAGCAGAGACAGGAGGCAAAGTGAATGTGGAGCCCCACAAATCCTACTCCATTCTGAGGAGACCTCTGTGGTGCTATGTCCAGGCCGGGACTCCAGGTAAATACATAAAGAACGTCACTGACACACAGACGTAAATTGAGTGCAGGCCACCAGGATTGCTGGAGCTGGGAGTAAGGGATGCATGAGGGGAGGGGGGAACTGGGTTTGTTCATTCTGGAGAATCAAAGGCTTTGGGGATCCCAGTTGCTGCCTTCAGCGGCATCTGCCTAATGAGAAGATGCCAAGGGGACAGTGTTGGGTCCTTAGAGGTGCATGGTGATAGGACCAGAGTTGATGGGCACACGATAGAACATAGGGAATTCCGCTGGGTACATGAGAGACAAAAACTACCACGAGATGGCTCAGGTGCTGGAACAGGGCCCAGAGAGTCTGTGGGATCTCCATCCCTGGAGACACTAGAAGCTCAACTGGAGGAGGACCTGAGCAACCGCTCCTAATGGAATCTGCTTGGAGTGGGAGGCTGCTCTGGAGACCTCTGAAGGTCCCTTCCCAGATACATTGTTCTGTGATACACTGAGCAGCAGTGATAGCACCAGCTTGGCAAGAAAAGTTGCAATACACTTCAATGAAACCAAGTGGGTGACCACAGCCCTGTACACGGCTGATACTGGGTGAGAGGAATACTCCATCAGAAAGGGAGAGGAGGACAAAGGATTGGTGTGCTAGAAGGTAACCAATGACAAACCCAGCCGACCCTCCAGATTTCTCATTGTACTCCACATCTTTGTGTGGGAGAAGAGGTTTGTTTAGGTCTGTTTGGAGGATAACTTGTAGGAGTCTACTGGGTGCACAGAGCAGATGTCTTCTCTCTACCTCACCCTGAGCAGTTCTGGCAAAGTGCAGACACTCTGCCCATTGTCCCTAGGTTGCTGGGGGAGGACTGTGGAGTCCCCTTACTCCCTCCTTCCACAGTCCATCCTGCTTTTCCAACTGCTGGGCCAGTGGAGGACATGCTGTGGGACAAGCCACTTGGTGAGGTGGTTGGAGAACAAAGGACAAGCAGGAAGTGTATTGCTGGAAGTTTTGAAGAAGTGGCAGCAAGTGAGAAACCTGTGTGGAAAGAAAAACTGTCCAGCTTGCAGAGATTTGGGTGCATGTAGGGACAGATTTGCTCATCTCTCTGCAACTCTGACAATCCACCAGGTAGGGTCTGTGTTTCCAAACAGCTTCTTCACAAAGTGAGGGAATTAGCTTGGAAGGGACCTCTGGAAGTCTGCTCCAAGCCCCTTTTCTCAAAGCAGGGCCTTCAGCTCTGACACGACACCATAGCTGGGTGAATGCAGAGCTACTGGGCTCCCACACAGGGACCACAGCGACCCAAACCCAGGGGACAGACCCTGCCGCCAGGAGCTCCCGTATCCCGCCGCGACACGGACCCAGCTCTGTCCTCGGGCTCCGTGGGCTGCCCTCCCCGCTCGGTCCTCGGCAGCGCCGGCGGCTGCAGGAGCCGCCCAGCCCGCAGGGGGCGCTGCAAGACAGCACAGACGGGCTCGAGGGGAGCTGTTCGGCTGGACTGCGCCGGATTCGGATGGATTCGGCTGCGTTCGGCTGGACTGCGCCGGATTCGGATGGATTCGGCTGCGTTCGGCTGGNTTCGGATGGATTCGGCTGCGTTCGGCTGGACTGCGCCGGATTCGGATGGATTTGGCTGCGTTCGGCTGGGCTCACCTCAGGGAGTAGCTCATTGCCAATTCGTGGTCAGGAGAAAGTCTTATCTCCTGGGCAAACTGGGAGGGAGTGTTATCCCCTGGACAGACTGCCGCAGGTGTCCGGGGGCTTTTCCCTTCTCCCGCAGCTCTGAGCACGACCCCGCGCCAGCTGGCCTCGGAGCCAATTCTGGCAAGGGATTCCCTGCTGTGGCAGGGCCAGGAGTTCAGCTGTGCCCTCCATCCCTCTGCCTCTCCTGCCTGTGCCAGGCTGGCAAGTGAACTTCAGTGCCAAGAATCTCCATGTATGAGGTCACTTGGAGGACTTCTGCCCTATGCAGAATTTGGCCGACTTGGTAAGGCTTCTGATGGGACACTCTGCCAGGAAGGAGTCACCACTTGCCGCCAAGACATGCCTGCAGTGAAAGCAGAGCTCTCTCTGCCAGAGCTGTGGTTTGTGCCTCAGTCACCACCTCAGCTTGAGGACCTGGTAGCTTACATCATCACTAAATGGAATGTGAGTGAAACAGGAATCAAATCTGCTCACAGCTTCTCTGGTGTTCCTGCATCAGAACTCAGGAAGCCCATGTCCTGCATAACCCTGAAGTACACCTTTGCAGGTGAAGGTGCACAGCAATGCTTGAAGGGTTCTTCCTGTATTTTAATTTGTGCTTTCCAAGAAAAACAGCTAGCTCTGCTTTGACCATGATACGAATCCAAAAGAAATTGATGAAAATCAGCCCTTTCCTTGCCTGGAGGACCTCTGACTGCAGGGCGCAGGAAAGGTGACTATCAGCCCCAAGAATGTGTTATGAGGTAACTGTGCATGTGGATGTGGCCACGTGGTAAAGGCAGTCCTGGAGCTTCAGAGCCTGTGAAGCTGTTCTGGCCCTCCAAAATGACTGACATGGACACAAGGATAAATTAAAGCAAAGTTGTAGGTGCTGTGAGTATCCCAAGTAAAAAACATGCAGCCTCCTGACTAGCACTGCCTTTTCCTCAGGGATGCTCCAGTGGCAGATTTCTGGAAGAGCAGTTGGATTTGCTAATTAACTACCAAGTTAATTTGGTTTTCTAGGCCAGATTTGCTCCCCAGCCATGGGCTCCTGCTGCTCACAAAACTTTGGTGCTTCTGCAGAGTCACCATTCCTGATGGCTGTGCTGGACCAGGCACAGGCATGTTTTGTCTCAAACGTTCTGACTTATGACAGGAAAGGTGTGATCGGAGGAGAGAGTCCCATGGAGGTTGGGCAGTGTGTTCTTAGCCAGTTTCCTGCTCCTCCCTGAGTTTCATGCTCAGTTCCCTCCTCCAACTCACTTCCTGCCGGAGGGCTGAAATGACTGTTTGTGCATGCATGAACAAAACAGCACAAAAAGTCAAGTTTACATAAGAGGCTTGTACTAGGTTAACTAGAAAAGAAAGTGAATTGGGCCCACTCACTCTCTTTTCCCTTCCTTTCTTTTTCACATTCTTTGTCTCATAACCCCAGCTCCATGGGGCAAGACCAAGATGGGATCTGCATACTGATGATAATTTTTGTTCCCTCACTCCCTCTTCTGTGTTTATTTCTCTCCTGGGCAAAGCACACTTACCATATTCCACCCCATACTCTGTACTGAACTTCATTGTGCAAGTGGGGAGTTTATGGGAGTGTGTTGTGGCTTGTTAGCCAGCGCCTTGTGGAAGTGTATTATAAGAATTTACAGGCTTGTTGGCCAACACCTTTTGAGTCTGAGCAGTGGGCTGATTGCCAGAGTTACGGTGACCCTACAGTGAAACATAAGAGTTCCTGACACATGTCCAGTGGCTTTGTTCAACCTGGCCAGAATTTATGCTGAACATCATTCCCCTGACCAGTGGGTCATGACAACAGCAGCACAGGCCCAGGTTACCATCTTTGGCGAGGGGACAAGGAAGCTCCTGAGTCCCAGTTTCCTTTGCAGAATCCCTAGTGTCAGCAGCATGCCATGTCTGCGGGCCTCACTCCATGAATTGCTGCTCTGTGTAACTGCCCTGCTTTGTTACTGCTGACAACATTTAACAGCCTGGGACACAGCTGGCCTCATCCTGCTGCTGGCCAACATCTGCAGAGGCCCTGTGATGTAACTGTTCCTGAGGCTTGCCCTTTGTAGAAATTGCTGGAATTTGTGAATCTGCCTAGTCTCTAGGCTGGACCTACAAATGAGAGCCAGGACAGCTATTTCATTGGACTGAGCCAGGAGAAGCCCAGATTCAGTTGCATCAGACTCAGCTCCAGCGGGAAGGAAAAATTCACTGGGGCCCAAGGCCGTCTGAAATTAGCTACTTCCTTTACCAAAACCAGGAAAACTGGCTTTATTCAGAGATGTGTGGCGTTCAAGGAGGAATCCTGAAATTTTTAAGCTTGTCCTGCACTCGTGTCCCTTTGCTGAGCCATACAATGATGTGGACGTGGTGTGGATGCCTGCAGACAAGGGTACAGAGGCTGCAGCCCTGCCAGCCCCCATGGGTGCTCGGGGTGGAGCTGGCTGCACGCCGGGCCCTGCTCTGCCACCTGGGAGCAACAACCACACACGTGCTGTGGCTTGTTCAGCCGACTCTGAAGTAAATGATTCACCCAGCGCCATACACACTTACTGCTGGAGGCACCCAAACCTTCCCATCATCTTCCCAGCAGAGCTCAGTCACATCTGTTGTACACAATGGGAAGGAAACCTGAAGCATGTGGGAGTTTTTTATCTTGTCAAGCTGCTTTGGTCCCTTCATGCCATTTCCAAAGGGATAATACCAGCCCACAGTTTTCCTTGGACATTGAAAGAAAAGAGACTGTGCTTTCCAGAAATGCCTCAACCCCACGACCTTTCCTGTCCCCAGCATGCCAGCCCACAGCTCCTGCCAAGCCCCCACGCATGCTGGGAAGGGGATCTCTGCTGCGAGTTGCTGCTTCTCTTGCTCTTGGTAAACCTAGCTCCTGCTGACTCATCACTTATCTGACCTTCACCTGTCAGTGATACCTAGTGATATGCATCAGTCAGGTACCACTCCTTGCAGAGCTGCTTCCTCCTAGGTAGTTCCTGTAATTTATAGGGAGGTGTTCACCAGGGCATCAAAACCAGGTGCTCCCAAGATCACAATGGCATGGAGAATTGCCTAGGAGCTAAGGGAAAACAGAAAATTGTAGGAATTTCCTCCTACCATCAGTATTCTCTTACAAGGAACCTCTGTGCCTTGTGGTGGTTTTGGGGTGGTTTTCTTTGTGTTCCTTATGTCTTGGGGCTTTCTGTATTTTCGTATAGGCAAGGCTGGTTATTTACTGCTGGAAGCAAGGCACACCTCCTTGCTGAGGGTGGAGGTTGTCTAGTCCCTGGCTCAAGCAGGGTCATCCAGACAAGGCTGCCCAGGGCCTTCAGAGTGCTCTTTGACTCTTGGAAAAGACCTTGAGGAGGCTGCAGGTCTGGCTGAGGACCTGGAGCAGGAGGTGGCTCCTGTGAGCTGCAGGACACGCAGATGTGCAGAGCCTGACCATCCCCATCGTCCCTACAGCTCAGACTCACACCTAAAATAGCTGGTGGAGCCAGCTCTGCTTCTGCAATGAGAATTTGACAAGAAAGAAGAAAATTCTGCCTCTGTAGTCCCTTCCCCTATAGATATGTATTAGACAATATATCCTAGTGTAGGGGTTTGAGTTCTTC
>VWPU01006025.1:0-82859 GCA_013398955.1 Callaeas wilsoni
CCCCCGCTGCCGCCCGGGTCCCCGCGGGTCCCGCGGCCCCTCCGGCCTCGCGTGTCCGCAGCCGGGCCGGAACATGGCTTGGGGCGAGCTCGGGCTGCTCCGCTGGCTGCGGGAGAGCCGCCAGTCCCGCAAACTCATCCTGCTCATCGTCTTCATCGCCCTGCTGCTGGACAACATGCTGCTCACCGTAGTGGGTAGGTAGAATGGGCTTGGGTTTATTTCCCTCTCCCGGTTTATGCCAGGAATGATCTCCGGCGGCAAATGCACTCCCCGAATGCCTGAATAATGCTCTCAAACCCAACATTTTCAAGCACTGATTTCTTTATTAATTTGTTTTTTTAACCATGAATTATATTCCAGGCATTGCAAACGCGCCGCCGTGGACATCAAAGTCTCGCTTTATTTCCGTCTTAATTGCAAGATAAGGAATGGTATAAAAAGGTCTCAGTAACTCTTCTTTTTCTCTTTTTCTTTTTTTAAAGTTTTTCTTTTTCTTTTGCCTGCTAAACGCCACTAATACCTCACAGAACAGCAGATAACAGTATTTTTAGCTCATCATCGTTTTTTCTCCTGTGGTCATGCAACTGAAACAACAGGCTAGATAACATTGGAGATGCCTGTTTCCTTGTGATAGTTCCTCTTTCCGCCACACTGGTCTTAAAATGATAGGTTAATAAGAAAACTATCTAAGTCACTTTTAAGAAGAGCACTTCCATGAGTTAGTTTAACAAAATAATCCAAGTTTTGATCAAAGTCTAAAATCCAACTTTCAATGGCTTCAGCGGCATACTGTCAAGACTCAGGAATCTATTCAAATAAAACAACTGAATATTTTTCACCGGTAGATTTAGAACTCCTCATATTCAAATGCTTGTATGGATGGAAAGAAGATGGTTCCGAGAAAGCAGTGGCTCATGGATGTGCACACAAACACACGAGTGCACATGGTCCTCCTGGAAGTGGCTCGGTCTGTGCAGAGCCAGCTCTCAGGTGGTGCTGCAGACTCAGCTTCTGAATCAGACTCCTGAATTTCTTCAAGGGGCTTCGGCTTGAAAGTTGATGCCACGAGATAGACCTTAGCTAAAAAAGTCTATTTTTCGCTAGTTGATTTTGGATTTTTTTTACATTAATGTACTTCCTTATAAAATTATTAATATTTAATTACTTGTTTACTTATATGTATGCTAGAAGCCTGAGAAGTTATTATAGTTTGCATACTTGGGAAGGTGGGCTTTTTCAGGGCGAAATGCAAGATGGGAAGGGGTGATTCTGTCACTCGAATTAAAATGAATGAACCTGACATCTGTTTTTACAAATTCTGAAATCCTAATATCTGAGATACAGATTAATGCAATTAAATTGCAGCTAAGATCCTAAAGCATGTGAAGATGGTTCCTTCTGGATGATCTTTTCAATGTAAATTTTAAAAGAATTATGAGATATGTAAATATCAACACTAGTTCTGATTCCTTGATATAGGTCTGTTACCTTTTTTCCTTCTTATGGCTACTGCTTATCAATATTTTTGTGGTTTATTTTAGAAATGTGTTTTATGGTATTTTTTATATTTTGGTTTAATAATAATTCCAATGCTCTTCTCATTATTCATGCTTTCCCAGCCTAATAAAAGGATTTGTGGAGCCACGTGCAACAAAGAGGCTTCAGACCTGGGTTTTGATACTTCTAATATTTTACTTAATGATGTCTGTATAGAAAACCTTATGGAAATCTTATGAAAACTGCCAAAAAATAAAGAATAATGTAAATGAGCTTTTTGTTTTAAACTGTATTTCCGAGTTATGGGTGTGTTTTTTCCCTTGAGCAAGCTTCTCTTTCAGTTCTGTGTTTCTGAATGTGCTCTGTGGGAACACCTTGTGTTTCCTGATCAATGGCAAAGCAAGCGAGAAGACTTGGTGATTCCGTTTACAAATGACCTGATAGTAAGATGCCAATGTATTCTATTTGTTTTTCCAGTGCCAATAATTCCCAGTTACCTTTACAGCATCGAACACGAGAAAAATGCCACAGAAATCCAGACTACTAAGCCTAACCTGCCCTCAGCAACGATGGACAGTTTTCAGAGCATCTTTTCCTACTACGACAATTCCACGATGGTCACTGGAAACGAATCTGAGCGGACACGACCTGCAGAGCTGCATCAGACCCAGACAGAACAAATGGTTGTCAGTGCGACTCCTTCCCCCTCTGACTGCCCCAGGGACGACAAGGAGCTGCTGAACGAGAACGTCCAGGTCGGTCTCCTGTTCGCTTCAAAAGCAACCGTGCAGCTGATGACCAACCCCTTCATAGGGCCGCTGACAAACAGGTACGTTCGTGCTGCTGCACCATCGCTGGGGGTTTCACACTGGTGTTTTAGCCCAGATTGGTACTTCAAACAAATTATTCTTAATTCTCTTTTGGCCCTGGCTTCCTGCCTTCTTGCTTTTTCTGGAGGAATATTTTAGTGAAATACATTTGGTCAACACTTCTGAACACTTACACCCTTTCCAAAATAGCTGCACATCAGCCATCAGTATCAGACATTTTTCCTCCAGCTCCTGAGACCTTAGGTTTTTATAGAAACCTGTGCTGAAATGGTGTTGAAATATCTCCCATATTGTTACAGGAGGCCAAAAGGCACTGCAATGTAGTATTTAGAGATTGTGAATTGTCAGTATTCCTGTGACACCCACATAAGGCAGCAATGATATCGAAGCCGTAGGCAGGGTCCAGATCCCTTCCTTGCTCTCGTTGATGAGATGAGCAGTTCCTGGTGTGGTTTGGTGGGTGAAGGTTTGGAGTTGTCTGAGGCAAGAATCAGTGGGAAACTTGTGTGGATTGCAGTGAAAAGTGAACGGGTGTCCAACTTTGCTGATACCTTGTTCATCACCAAGTTCAGCGCATCCCACATTTCCAGCAGTTCATGGCTCAGCCCAGCCTTCTAATTGCTCCCTCTAAATTCTTGCAAATATGTGATGTCTTGAACCAAATATGTTTAAATGGGACTTTACAGAAAATTTATTTGAGCCAGGTTCAAGCTTATAAACACTGATACCAATGACTTAAAACCCTTCTTCAAATCCAAGTACTGATGATGTTTACATGAAGCTTAAAAAGTATCTGTAATATAATTTAAATTTTTGATGTTAATAATTAATTTGATTTCATTGTTAGCATTTTATGTAACTGCTTCTCACAGAAGCAGCTTCAGTCCTCCCAAACAGACTATGAGATCAATCTCTGCAGGAAATAAACACCAAACTGTATTTGTTTGGGTCACTGATCTGTATATTTCTCGTGTAAGCTGTTTTCATAGAGAAGAATTATGCTTTTCAGAAAATAATATGCGGCAGGAATTTGTACTTGTAGAACACTTTTGTTTAAGCAGTCAATGTCCATCATAGGTGACAATATTTAAAACAACCAACACACTCCAATGCCAGATATTTCAGATTTTGAAGCCAAAACTATCTTGCTTAGGTTTTATGGCATATATATATATACACATATATATAATCTGAGGGTTTTATTTCAATCTCATAAAAGATTATCCAGCTGAGGGCTAAGCAGCATTCGGACTCACAGTGTTATATATTCAAAACCTGTGTTTGATCTGTGGCACTGATCTAAGCACAAAAGCTTTAAATGAGAGAGACAGTTTCATTTCTCTGTCATTTCCCCTTATCACCAGCACATATCACCTACACAGATAAAAGTACGACACCACAAAATTACTTTTGCACAAATATTGCTGCAAGTTGAGAAGGATTTTTCTTACCTCTATTGTTTAGTGAGGAGATCATAGCTCCTCTGCAGGTAAAGTAGCACAACATCAAATGATATTTTTCTAATAGTTCTTTAGGTGTGCTTCTAGATTTTCCTAAGTGCCTAAATTATGGTCCTATTGATATTTGCTCTTTTTTCTGTGAGCATCACCATTTCCAGAGGCTGCCAAAGCAGGAGAAAGGTGTGGTCACACCTCTGCCCTGGAGCCAGCTCCTGGGATGTGCAGGATGCATCCCTGGGTTTGGCAACGAAGCAGGAGATGTTCTTGTAGCATCTCCCTTTCCTCTTAGGGGCAGGGTTGGCATAACACCAGTGTGAACTTTAGTGCTGTGAGCTGAGGTTTCCTCCTGGAAACATCCTACAGGTTCTTGCCCAGGGCAGGGTGGGTGACTGCAGTCACAGGGGCAGGTTTGCTCAGATGCCCAAGGAGTGTGAGAAGGAAAAACAAGGAGCACGTCATCCTGTTTATCCCACATGACAAACTCTTCCCTCATACAGCTGAAGTGAGTGCCTTAATGGCAGAGTGGCCCTAAATTAGATTTAGGGTTCACTGGTTTTCTTTCGTGCATTATTTATATCTTGGTACTGGTATCTGCCTTCCTTCTGAGAAATGTTTAGTGGGAAGTATCAGTTAACACATTTATCAATTAGCTGCAGAAGTTACTGGATACCCTCCCCCTCTTAAGATGACAATTTCTAATAACAAGGTATATCACCAGCTAAAATTTGTGATTGCATAAATCAAACAGAAAGTATCTGAGTTACCATTAGAAAGACTCTTCCTTACCACTGATAAGGTGTTTGGTTACTGTTAAGCTTTTTGCCTTTATTACTTCTACCAAATTCCAGCAAAATATCAAAGCTTAAGGAGAAGTGGTTGCTTGTTTCAAGATCAGTGTGCACAGTTGGTTAAGATGCCCAGTATTTCAAATGAGTAGCACACTGTGTACAGTGATTTTTATTTGTCAATCAAATATAGCTGCCCAAGAGTGGTTTAGAATTTTAATCAAGTACTGGTTTTCACCAGGCACTGGCTTTGAGTGCTTGAGTTTGTACAGTCAGCATCAGGATGTTCTACTCATACGAGTCTGTGCAAATAATCACTATTTTTTAGGTTTTCTGAAACTTTTGGGGGCTGTTTTTCCCTTCTTTAATAATTACTGGAGGTGTAGATTTTCAAAAAATAAATTTCAAAATTGGTTTCATTCAAGGCGCATGTTCTGTGAAAAACATTGCTTATTCTTATGAAAGAGCCCAGCTCTTTTCATGGAATACCAGACACACCTGGCTCAGAGAATGGGTCTGCAATTCCTGAAACAATGCAAGTTCCCTCTGCCCTAACAAAGTCCCAGCAGAGCAAACACCGGGGATTGCTTTGCTGTAGGAAGTCAACAACACACTTCACACCGTGGCACAGTTTCAGGGCACAGCTGATAAGATTTTGTGGGTCAGAAGAACATTATGTTTTTCCTGGTGGTGAAATTGCTGAGAAACTACACACGAAGCACAGCATTTGACACGGAGCTCTTTGTGAGGAGGATGCACTGGCAGGGGGAGAGTGAAGGCTCTGCCCAAAGCTGTCCAGTGAAGAGAGTGGGCAAAAGGCTGCACTTTGTAACGAAACTAACTGCTTTATCCAGCCGTGCTGGAGCAGGTGCCCAGAGAAGCTGTGGCTGCCTCACCCCTGGAAGTGCTCAAGGCCAGGTTGGATGGGGCTCTGAGCAACCTGGTCCAGTGGAAGGTGTCCCTTCTTTTGGCAGGGTGTTGGAAGGAGATGGGGTCTAAGTTCCCTTCCAACCCAAACCGTTCTGTGATTCTCTGACTGACTCCACTGCTTTTTTCAAACTCTCACCAAGCTCTGTGCACCAGGCTGTGAGCCCAGCTGTGCCAGCCCCTCAAACACCAGAGCCAATCTATGTCTCTGCCCTGTGTGTCCCCTTCTTTATCAGTCTGAAAAAAAATCTGTTTTAACCTTGTCATATCAGCCTCAAAAATGATTAAAAATTATTAGATATTTTCATCATCATCATCGTTTTGACACCATCCTGGCTACAGCTGTGAACTCCCTTGCACGAGAGAGAGAGCAGCTAGGAGCACGATGTGTTCATGCCCCAGACACACACAAAGAAGGAAGCAGAGCAATAAATAACATTTGTAACTGCTTATTTACGGTTCAGTTCATACTTGAGCTTCCCTTTCAGGTTTTGGCAGGAGACTGAAGTGACCTGTTTCTGCAGGTCACTCTGTCCCTCTGCCTTCCCTGTGCTCCAGCATTGTGCACTGCACACCCTGTCCCTGCTGACCCCACATGTTCTTCTTTAGCTTCACACATATTAAATGGTTCATTGGTTCAGAACATCAAGGAACATACTCTCCTTGCCATAAATCCTCCCCAGTCTTCACTGCCAGTGAAGAAGAGAGCCAGAGTGCCAGCCAGGACAGAGCTGGCAGTGGGTGCTCACAGGGGTACCCGTGGAGCTGTGTAACAGCAAGGTGGGAGTCAGTGGATTGGCAGCACTGTAATTGATAATTAGGCTCTAATAATCCACAGCTGCTCACCTGATCAATGTAGCCTTTATTGTGCTCTTGCACAGAACCACCAATCTGTTGTCTAATTCTAGGGTAATCTTGTTAATATGTATAAATAATTTCCTGAGACTCCTGCAGTCTGGGACCATTGTGACTGAAGTGGAGTTCATTTGGGCATTCTCCATCAGTGGCAGCCTTTCTTTTCCCGCCTTCAAGTAGCGATGCAGACTTTTTCAGAGATCAGAAATACTTGTAATAAGCACTTCTAGCTGCAAGTAGCCTTGGTGAGACATACTGGACTCTGCTTCAGAATCACTTGGAGGGTTTTGAAAGGAGTGCCCAAGAAAATTATATGCTTGCCCATAGTAACAAGAAGAAATAAGAGAAGACAGGCTGTGATATTCTTTGGTGTTGCATACATGCAGAGGAACAAAATGTAGAGGTAACTGTGATGGGGGGTGCCATGTCCTGGCTGAGAAGCTGTATATTGACTGTTTTCACATGGCAAGAACATGAATGGCCCAGGACCAAGGGACAGAATCACCAAATTGGCTGTTGCAGGTGGTGCCTCTCCTTTTTGTGATTATTTATGTTGTATAGTGCACTTGTTCAGCAAAGCCTCCCAGTCTGGAGCTCTCTAGCATCTGTAGAACAGACCAGGGAATGCAGCTGCAGTTTAAACATTTGTGGGAGCACAACTGCCAGCTAATTAGTGCTGCTATTTCAGGAGGAGCAGGCTTTGCTAAGAGGCAGGGTTTGTTGAGCTTGCCCAGGAAAGGACAGTCTGCATATCTAAGTAAATGTCAGCTGGATGTGGGCAAGACTGTCCCCTGAGAAAGTCCAACCACCACTGCCAGAGGTTCAGCACTCCCATGCAGGAGCAGCACTCCAGAACTGTGCATCTCCACATTGTGGGGGATGCTCTGGGCAATATTATCTTTCCAGAGTATTATAAGGATTTGTTTAACTCCCCCCTCTGCTATGTTTCACTTCTCGTCTTGCTGGGGCCCTGTTTGTCCAAGGAAAAGGAAGAAATTTAATATCTGCCACTGCAAAAATTAAGAACTATTCTTGGACAGTATTTCACTGAACATTACAATGGATTTCCAAAATACTTATTTTCTTCCTGCCTTCAACCACCAGAAAGTTCCCAGGTGTAGGAAGCCTATTGGAAGAGTTGAAATCTCCTTTATTTAGTATGATAGCACTGCTCTGTGTTTAACTCATGAATCTTTATGAAAGATCTCACAGCTTATGTCTCTGATGTAATGATGGAAACGCGAATGTGGGAGCCAATCTGGATGGCATTTCTCTTCATGCAAATAACTGAATATTATTTCAGTGTACTTGTAGCAGAAGCAAGTTTCTGTTTCATAGGCCCTGTGTCAAATCTATGAATTGCTTGATTTCTGTACTGAAAGCAGAATTCTCCCTCACAGTGTCCAGCCTAGAGACCTCTGGGATGGCCTTGACAGACACAACCCTACTTTACCTTGCAGTGGGAAAAGGCACAGGGCCATTCACCTTGTGCTTTCATAGCCCAGAAAAAGCTGGTAATGCCCACCACCAGCAGTACCCATACCTGCAGGGTTTATTTTTTTGTCAGTACTCCTATCAATGCTTTCTTTAATTGAAAAACTCAAAATCAAAGCAATTATGATCAAACTCTCTGTGGCCTGTGTACTACCTGGGCCCACTGGGAAGTGCTCTCTTCATCTCTGGGGAAGGGAAGAAGTTGGCAAGAGATAATTTTTTATTTCCTCATGTACATAGAAACACCAGTGGAGACCAGCATCCCATTGTGTAATACCTATCACACACACACAGAGAGAAAGGCTGGCTTAGAAAAATCATTCGCTTTAAATAAAGCAGACACAAAAAGTACTGCTCTCTTATATATCGTGTATGAAGGTGCTGAGAGATTAAAGTTATTATCCTAAGGCCACAGAGGAAGTTTGTGATACGGATTTAATTTGCTTTGGAGACACCAGTCCAGGTAAGTAGCACACAAGCAACCAGTCTCTGCTGGATGTTTAAACACCCACTTACAAATTTCAGCCATGAGAATCTGTGCACTAAGTTTTTGTCCTATTTTAATGCAGTGATGATTCGAGGCAAAATACCACGTGAAAGCTCAATTTATTTCATTCACAAGAATGAGACAAAAAATGAACATTGAGCTCTGCACTTTAGAGAGTTTTCCATTATCAAAGGTCCTTGATTGTATAAAAATATTAAGAAAAGAACAAAGCTTGGAATAAGTATTTTGGTTTGCCTATTTCATGACTACTATTATTAAAAGTTAAAAGGGCCATTATTGACCCTTCCATTATTTGATTGAGCTGCTTTAGCCAGTACTTCCCATTTAAATGCACAACACTGTCAAATCACTGGAAACTGAAATCCTTTGAAAGTACCCCTCTGAAAAGCATCATCCGTTGCTGAAGAATTTGGCCAGTAAATAATGTCCTGGCAAATACATCTGAGATGCACAATCCTACAAAAAATGAAGCTGTGAACAAAGTGTGCTGGACAGAATATGCACACTGTCTTCAGAGCTACCTAGGTTTTCACTCTAGGGTAAATTTTTAATGTTGTGAAAAATAATATGTTGTGATTTTTTTGTTGTGGTTGAATTTTCACTTTTAGCCACTCAAAAAATATATTTGGTTGAAAGCCAGAAAATTCTTTATTTCCTGGAAACTTGAAAATACTTGGAGCAAGTACATTTCTACAGGCTGTTTAGAGTCCTAATGAAGAAATGGGCTGATGAAGAAAGCTTTGATCAGCTCCATTTCTGCTCCTAAACCCATGGAAAGCAAAAATATTATTTTCAGACTCTTTGGGACTCTTCCAGTGCTCCTGAGGCAAAACTCCCAGAAAAGCTGATGACAAATTTTTCCAGTAAAAAAGCCATTGGCTTGACCATGTCTCATTATAATCATTGTCTCATGAGGATGGAAGCACACGAGCATTGAAACACGACTGGGATATTTCAAAGTTCAGCACACTCAGGCAAATCTTCCCTTGGCATATCTTTGGCAACCTCGTGGAGGCCCAGAGGGTTTTTATTGGGAACAATTAAGGCAGAATGAGAACAGGGCAATCAGGGCAATCATGAAAAGGATTTCACCCAGGGATTTCAGATACAGAGTCTGCTGTGCCAGATGAGAAGAAATTTGTAATGTGGACAAATACGGTCATGTGGGCCACAATAAATAGTTCAAAGCCTACTGAGAAACTACAGGCTGGGGTTGTGTGGTGTGTGAACTTGTGTAAGACTAACTCGAAACCTCAGTGGGACAAGCTCAGAAATGTGAATGTTCATTTTGTTTTCCAGAATAGGCTACCAGATTCCACTGTTTGCTGGCTTCTGCATCATGTTTGTTTCAACAATCAGTAAGTGTCCTCATCTTGTTCGGTCTGGCCCAGGCACAACTTTTAAATAAATGGTCCATACTGATTATCACTAGGAATTCTTGTTGATGTATGGGGACTGATTTCCAAGGAAGATTTAAGAGAGTCTGCTCCATGTTGATGGTGGTACTGATGAGATTGAACAAGTGCTCTCTTGAGAACGTGCTCTAAGGAATCACAGCCCTCCATCCCACCTCAGTGGGTCTCTTCCTTAGCCGAATCTCTCAGGTTTTTGTGATCTGGAGCAGTGCTCAGACAGTGTTAAACAGACAGCCGTGGGAGACCTGTCTTGCAAGACCCTGAACAAGTAGATATCATGGGGTTTATCAGGAAGATCGTGAGGCTGCACTGCCTCATGAGTAGAGTATGAGTCAACAGGATCACGGCGTTGCTAAACATCACTGTGGGATGTGCAAACAGGAGCACAGCCTGCAAGTCAGCTGAGATAATTTGCCTGCTCTAATGGCATTGATAAGGCTTCAGCTGCTGTTTTATGTTTGATCTTGGCCTGACATTTAAAGCTGTGGCCCAGACAGAAAGATTACAGAGAACATCAAGGGTCATTAGAAGCCCGTGAGGATCGGTGAAAGAACTGTTTTTGCCTCAGAAGACAGATGTAAGATGTATTAGAGCCTATGACAAAAAAAAAGGAAGGGGACAAACAGTTTTCCATGTCCACTGTACATAAAAGAAAGAATAATGACAGATTTCCCAGAGGAGATGTGGATGCCCCATCCCTGGAAGTGCTCAGCACCAGGTTGGACAGGGCTTGGAGCAACCTGGGATAGTGACATGTGTCCCTGCCCATGGCAGGGGATTGGAGACAGGTGGTCTTTAAGGTCCCTTCCAACCCAAACCATTCTGTGATTCTGTGTATCATAGAGGGAACTGAAACACTAGAGAAGATGATCTGGTCTCAGAGCCACTGACAGCTCTGTGTTTTAGGAACATGTTAGATTAATTTTGGTTGGGATGTAGCTAAGAGTAGTGAGCCTAATTCATGGCAGAGAACTGCTGATCAGCTGAAATCCTTTTTTCCTTTATTTTTCTTGATTTTTTTCTGTGTCCACATAGTAGGGATTTCTGTAAGACTGTTGAAAAGTCCAAGAGGCACAATCCCACAGGGCGGGTGGGAGGAGTGCACGTGGATCCCGTGTTTAGTTGGTGCATAACAGCTTCCTGCAGCCATAACCTGCCCACCAAAATTCCTCAGGTGGCCAACAGTTGGAGCTGAAAAAAAAGCTTTATAAATGCACTGTAGGTTTAATGACAGTGACAACGACATGGGCTCTACAAGCAGAGGTGTGGGTGGGTTTCTGACACTCCTGTTTTCCAGTGTTGTGGATGGGGAATTTAGCCAGGCTGAGCACAGCACCCAGAGGCTCTGTCCCACAGGGCAGGGAGTGGCTGGGGGTGAAGCCTGGGGTTAAATCTCTTGGGGAAAGAGTGGCACATCCTCTGATGCAATTCCTCTGCTGTTGTGAGGAGCAGGAACTTGCTGCAGCTTTTGCATGGGTGGATCTGGCTTCCCTGCACCTTCAGCCAGCTGTGCTGCACACACCTGGCACGGGGCTGGCAGCACCAGGGGAAAACCTCTCTCCACCCAGTCATTATTGGAGGAAACATTGGTGAGTGTGGGTTACATCCTGCCTTCCCCGAGTGCCTGGAGCTCCAGACTGGGCAGAGTTAAATGAAGCAGCGTGGAGAGGTGAGGCTGCAAAGAAAAGTCTTATTACTCCTCCTGTGTGCAGCTGAATCAGAGCAGATGTAATCAAATCCTAAGTAATTAGTTAAAACTGCTTGGGCTCTTGCATTCTGTGTTACCTGGAGGCTTAGACACCTGAGAGCAATTCAACACTGACACATCTAAATGCAATAAGAGAAAGTAATGCAGTTAGCATTGAAAGTGGCACAAGCCACTGTAAACGCTTGACTAAATTGTAGGAAGTTTTTGTGATAGTTTCAAGAAATCTAACTTTTTAACCTAGTTAGAGTTAACCTAATTTAAAAATTTGCCTCTGTTTTTTTCTGTAGTGTTTGCCTTCTCTGGAAGTTATGCACTGCTATTTATTGCCAGGTCCCTTCAAGGAGTGGGTTCCTCCTGTTCTTCAGTGGCAGGTAAGAGAAGAGATGATAGAGGAAAATGCAGATCACTCTCAGTCATTTTTTGAACTGAATTTTGTCAGCATATTCAATAATTGACACAAAATTATTAAGTTGAATCAATTTTATGTTTGGTTTTTTTTCCTGTCTCTTTCATATAAAGTAGCTCAAAAGCAAATGTCTTTTAAGACTTCCTTGGTATTTGGGTTGCAGTAAGATAGAGCTAAATGAACTGCACTCTCCCTGGGATTTCTGCACCTGTGTCTTCAACATTTTAAATTCATTTTTAGCCATTTTAAAGGTCACTGGGAACTTATGTTGGTACTTATTACAGTTAGAACAGCAGTTCTGTCTGTTACAGAAATTTCTGTTATAAAATGTTGTTTTCAAGGGCTTACCATGCTGGCTGCAACTTTGGGCTCAGGATATCTGTACCGCATTTCCAATAGAAGTGTCTCATTTTTAAATGAGTAGGTAAAATGGTGTATGGGTTTTCAGCCCAAATTATTTGAGCATTGTTGAGGTTGAGGCTGGAAAAATATGTTTTGTTCATGCTGAATATTTCAATCTTGGAAAAATTTCCTGCCGTGGCAGGAACTGACATTGGTTAAGGTTGCAAGTCAAGCTTTCCCAAGGGAAGACATGCCAGAATCAAAATTATTGTTCATCTTTAACTCAGTCCGTGTGCAAGGGTGCACCTTGAGGTATGGGCTCTTAGATGAGCACAAGACTTGATATTTTCTCAGCCAATGTACAAAAAAGAGCAGAAAAGGCCAAGGGACCATCTAGTCCACCCCTTCCTGAAGGCAGGATCAACTTAATATCCGTCATTCCTCATGCACACTTGACAGGCATGACCTCAGAAGCCTCCAGAACTGCCCTCAGCATCCAGCTCTGTGCTTAAGTACCTTTACAGTCAGGAAGGTTTTTTCCTGATCTCTCATCCAAAGGTTCCTTGCTGCCATGTGAACTTATTTCTGCTTCCCCTCCTTCAGAGAACATGAAGAACAGTTTCCTTTCTTTATCTTTCTGGCTCTCTTTCATATTGCAAGACTGTTGTCACCTCTCACATCAGTTTTCTCCTCTCTGGTTTTCAATTGGAAGTCCTGCATTTGTCCCTCACAGATATTCTAAGCCCTTGCTCACCCTCGTTGCTGTTCTCTGCATGGTCTCCAGGCACCCCCAGCTTTCTCCCTGTGCTGTACCAGAAGCAGACCCAGCTCTGGGAAGAAGCTCTGCCTCCTTACAGGGGCCACCAGCAGTGGGAGTCACATCATGTGTCTCACAGGCAAAGGATTTTGTGTGCTGTTGCTGCCAGTCGTTTACTCCCCTGCCTTTGTGTGTGCAATCGTTCTTACCCGTGTGTAAAACTCTGTGTTACCTTCTTTGCATTGCCCCCTCCATCTTTTTTTCCAGAATATTTCCCCAAATCCCACATTCATTGTGAATTCTAATGCAGTTCTCTAGCAGCTCTCCAGCTGTCCATGCAAACAATTTGATGTCATCCACTCTTTTCAATAAACATGGTAATCCACACAGGACCTCTGCTCTTTTGATGCACATGATGGATGGTATTTACTTAATGATCAACCATGCAAAGTATTGTTTTCCTTTTCTGTGTAGCTGTGGACCTTATTTGCTGAGTCCTACGTAAATCTTGATTTGAAAACAGAATTACTAATTTCTATAAGGACTCTTCTGCAGCATTTACGTCTGCAGTGTCTGAGTGCTCCACAAAAAGACAAGCAAATTAGGCTTCGTGTTTCCTTTTGTGAAATGAAAGTTCATAATCAAGTGCAGAAATAAGGCATGTAAAGATAAAGGTCAAAAGAATCCTTTAATTTTTGATGCTGAACTTGAAATACTCATTTACAAAGTAATCAGCTCTGCATAATACCTCATGCCCAGAGCACTGTCCACAATTGGAGCTAAGTGGTCACCACACCTTTGTGCACTCCAAGTATAAATAAATGATGGTGAATACTTGTCAAAAGCTTTGTTTCTGTTAGTTGAAAAGCATCATCTAAAAGCTCTGTGACAAAGAGATGAATAAAGAATCTAACAAATAAGGGCATCACTAAATTACCTGACTAATACTGCACAATAGAACATGGTCTTGGAGACCACGGACCTTGCCAAAACCTTTTTTGCTTGGAAGTTAATTCTATGGGGAGGAACTATACATATATATATATATATATATATATATATATATATACATACATGTATGTATATACACACACAAAAAAATACTTGGTCATTTCTGTATAATGTTTAGTAGGTGTGGCAAATGATGACCATAAACTGTAGCATGCAGATGCTTAATTTTGTGCTGTGATTTTTTCTTCTAAATGTCTTCTTTTTTTGTTTTTTTAATTGTAGGGATGGGCTTGCTTGCCACCGTGTATACAGATGATGAAGAGAGAGGCAACGCAATGGGAATTGCACTTGGAGGCCTGGCTATGGGAGTATTAGGTCAGTGAGTTGGAGGCTGTGCTGGCAAAAGAAGCCATCCCCCAGCCATGTTCTTGGGACCTCTGAAAGCAGCAGGAGGGTCCCGTGGGGTGTAATGGTATTGTGCAGACTCTAGACCGGGTTCATGGTGCACATTAGGGGCAGCTTTCCCCACAGCAGACACTCCCTATGTGGATACACGTGTCAAGCAGTAATCTCTGTGATATTTGGGTTTTGTTTACATTGCAGAATGAAGAATATGGTTATTGCCACGATCAATAATCTTTGTGGGGATTTTCAAACTGGATTTTTGGTCGCCGTGTGCCAGTAGCAGGATGCCCAAACACTTGCAGGGGGTTTGCTCAGAGTCAGAGCTATGGCTTCACAACTGTGTCCTTTGCTTTCCCTGGCAGTGGGCCCACCTTTTGGGAGTGTCATGTATGAGTTTGTGGGGAAGAGTTCTCCTTTCCTGGTGCTGGCAGCGCTGGCTCTGTTTGATGGAGGTCAGTAGATACCCTGCAGCACATCCTGTCCTCGTCCTGCCGTCCATCCCCCCTCCTGGAGGAGTGTTACAGCATTGATTTCTTTTCACAGCTGTTCAGTTGCTTGTTCTGCAGCCCTCCAGAACACAGGCAGAAGTGAGTATGAAGGTAAAACACTGTAGGCAATGGGTGTCACTCTGCCTTTCCTAATCCCAAGCTTTTGTTTCGCAGAGTCAGAAGGGGACATCTTTAGTGACACTTTTGAAGGACCCGTATATCATTATTGCAGCAGGTACCAGACCTTTTTTTTCCTTCTTTAAACCAACCATTGGTGACATTCCTGGCTTCCTGGCATGCCTTGGGCTGAGCTGCTTTAACAGTGTTGTCATTTGCTGGTTTACTTTACATAAAGATCTAAGAATATGTTGGTACTACAGGATGAATGTACCAGTAGGAGCACAACAGGCAGAAAGCTTGAAATAAATGTGTCTTTCCAACTGAGAGGCTGCTGATGACTCGCAGGTGCCTGCTGAGGCAGTGAGATGTGGCCAGGAAACTTCCTGTGAGGCAAGTGGCTTGGGCCAAGGCTTTCAGAGTGAGGGACTGCCAGCACATCACAGGCAGGCACAGGGAGTAACACTGAACTTTGTTTCTGTTTGAAGAGGGAGTGAGTTTGGTCTCTTGAGCATGGGTTGTGTTTCAGAAAAGGTCTGGGGTGAATGGTGAATTGTGTTTGGTATTATATGCCTCGTTTGTCTAATGAGCTTTTCTGTCTCAAGAGAAGTTTGCATTGCGCATTGTTGAATGTTTATTCTGAAGTCTATAATTAAGCCTGGCCCTTTCTAATATTGATAAAATACCTGGAAACAAATAATTATTTTCACAGTTCTGATTCTTCACCCTAACTTGCTTGTCCAACACAGCAATTCTTCCAGGCATTTCTTGAAGTTCTCTGTTTCTTGCTGATCTTAGGGAATTGTCATAACCTTAACTCTGTGACTCGGTCGAGCTGTGACTTAAGATATACAAACCCTATTGCCTGAGAAATTCTTGGAACAATGAAAGACCACTGAATAAAAGTATTTGAGGGAAAAGAATAGCAAAGACAGTACTTGTCATAAGGGATCAGATTTGTCATTCAGCTGATTCAGTAACATCTCTTACAGCAGTTAAATCATATAAAGTATGAGAAACGTCCTCCCATGGATTATCAATGGAATTAAAGAGAGCACTTGAGGTCTCTGCCTCTCAGGACAGAAGCTGCCCAGTGCTTTGACAGTACAGATGATGCTGATGTTTTCTAACCTCAGCCTCTTCTCCTGCTTTATTTCCCTTGCAGTCCAGATTTAGTTTTGTCAGAGCTGAGTGCCAAATGCTCTGGTTTGTGTCAGAGGCGATGCTTCGCAGGCTGTGCCATCAGTACTCACAGACCCAGGCAGAAGAAATGTTACTGACGTGTTTTGTCACTGCTGGTGGGAGCTCAGGGAGTGAAATCAGAGTCATGCTTGAAGCCAAAGCTCACTGACAGGGATTACAGGAAAGTCAGGTGCTACTGCCTGACAAAGTTGCATGGGCTGACAAGTTAGTTTAAATGATCAGATTCAAAAGCCAGAGCTGAGACAGAAATCATCATGAGCACACGGGTCCTTGAGAAGGTGTGTGACAGCTTTTCACTGGGTGCCTGCTCTTTCCCAGAAAAATGCCAGTGGTGTCTCTGGTACTCTGCCAAAAGCTGAGGGGGTTCCTGGCTGCGGAGATGGGATTCAGCTGGAAGGCTGCAATTTCACACCTTCTGCCCAGCACAGGACCTTTAATCTGATTCAGGGAAGAAAAGATGTAGGATTTATGCTCTTGACACATGGCCCTTTAAAGAAAGGTCAGCTCCGTGCAAGACTGAGGAAAAAAGTAATTTATTTTCTTTTGAGGAAGCATTGCTGAGGTAGCAGCTCAGGTTCTCACTTTTCTCTTGGGGCACATTCTACAGATCTGAAGGTCCTTTATCACCATCTCCCTGAGTACTTTGGTAAGCTCTGGTGATGCTTCCTGGCCTAAGGAGAAGTAGGTGCTACAACCGTGTGCAAGCACACCTGTTTCTCATTCCTTTGTGAGGGTTGTTCAGAGTAGAAGAAAACATTTGCTATTTAAGCTGTCTCTGTTAGAATGGTCCTGCTTTTGTGCAGCCTGAAATGTTTTTTCCAGCATCAAGGAAGCCGTTTGAGCGTGGCTGATTTTGGCTTGGAAGAGCCCCAAGGTGTTTAACTGGGGCTCCTTACAGACACACTCTGGGAGGTTGCACCAGAGTGGAAAGGTTGGCTTTTGTCTTCAGGGCAAAGCTGTGCTGAACTGTTGCTCCTTGCCCCGGGAAGGGAGTGAGCCAGCTAGCCAGCAAGTTCATTTTAGGAATTGTGGATATGCAGTCTAATATATTCTGACAGGTTTGAGCAAAGAATGACATCAGTGCTCATTTGGTTTTGAACCTTGTGAGGAGGAACTTGTTCCGAGAGAAATAATGTTTCTCTGACCTCAGAAAAATTCAGCTTTTTTTTTTTTTTTAAAGTAAAATTTGTATAGTAAATGACTGGAAGAGTCTAGAATATTTTCCTGAAATTCAGAAATTGTAAATATTAGGAAGCAAGATGGGAACACAAGTTTGAGATTGTCACTTCCAGCAGTGATTTCCAAAAGCCATTTCATAAGGGATTAGCAGAGGGGACATGTCCTGTTGCCCTGCATTAAGCTTTGCGTGCCTGAGGTCTTTTGAGTAATCGTGAAAGGCATCTTGAATCCAGAGAAATACCATGGGGTTTCATAATCCCTGCACTAAAGCTGAGGAGAGATGAACATGACACAAACCCGCTGGAGCCGGGATCTGCAGGCAGTGGTGTAGGGCAGAGCTGAGCTGGCAGGCAGGACTGAATCAGCACTTCCACCACTTGTTATCCTTTGTGTCTGGGTTATTAAAGGTCCAGGAATTCAAAAGAGATTCCTAAGCATTTGAAATTCATAAGGCTGGGCAAGCTCAAAGCCAAACCCATGTTTGCTGCACAGGCTCACTGGCTGCTGACTATAGGATCTCCAGAGCAAATCCCATTTGTAGGGGACAGACAGCCCTGTGGTTGTATCTTGGTATTTTTAGGATCAAGACCTCCACATGTGATGTAGGCGTGATCTCTCAGATGGCAGAGGCATAGGGCCGGAGCATGAGCCTCTTACACAATAGGGCTCTGGTATCGCCCCAGGAGACCAGGTAAAGACCAAGTGATTGTAGTTTTAGCTAATCATTTGTACAGCAGACCTCGTGAACTTTCCAAATGTCATCAAGCTCACTGCAAACTTTCACATTATGAAATAGCTTAACCTTTATTGTAGAATTTCTAGGAGAATAGAAACATATAAAAAGTTAGTGTGCAGTGATTTTACATTGTGTTCTATTTAATCATCATCTGACACATGACAAATAGGGCTGTAAAAAGTGCAATATTTTATGTAAAAGCATCCATTCTTTGCATGGTGTTTTGTTTATAGTCAAAACAAATAATTACTACTATTTTTTCCTCTCCCCTTCTTTCTTTAAGGATCAATCTGTTTTGCAAACATGGCTATTGCTATGCTTGAACCGGCTTTACCCATCTGGATGATGGAGACCATGTGCTCAAAAAAATGGCAGCTAGGTAAAGTACAGTATATTGTTTGCATCTCTGTATTTTGTCTGTTGAATGTCTGAGTTCTGGTCCTGTTAAAGATTATGTGCTTCAGGGGGGTAATTTTTTTTTTTTTCCCAATCTTTAAAGTGTCAGTGTGAAACCTGCATGATTACAAACACTGGTCCATAAGAAAAACAGACAGTGGGGTGATGTTATTGCAACAGAGGCTCCTGTAATGGGCTGCACTCATGTTTCAGGGAAAAACAGTTGCAGGCAGGGACTGGGGTTGATCCAGCTCCATTGGGAATCCCAGCACTGCTTTGGCAGCGAGTGTTGGCCAGGGCAGCTGTGAGGTGCCTGGTGAGCTACAGAGCCAGCCCTGCAGAGCAAAAAAATCTATTTGTTTTTTTCCCAATCCCTCCTCAGTTCCTAGTTTGAACGGCACAGAGATCTGCAGCAGGTGCACTGTGCTTGGTGCAAAGCGTGGTTGTGGCAGCACACCCTCCTTCCAGACTGCTCCTGCTAACATGTGGAAGCAAGATGGACTTTTGCTTAAAATGTGGCCACAAGGACACGAGGAGCACTTGCCCTTGGATTTCATATATTTGACATCCTTTTAGTGGTTACTTAATCATCCCTTTCAACAGAAAGCAATGGGGAGCCCCAGCTTGGAGCTCCTTATGACGTTTAGCAGGGACACAGTCTTGGGAAACCAAGTCCACAGGGAACATGCTCCATGTATCCTTTTGCACTCCAGAGTAAAGCTGGGGCAGTTAGTTTCTCTTAGAGGTGAACAAGAGCAGGAGAAAAACCACCAGAAAGCGGATTAAATTCTAGTGAGTGACAAACTGTGTGTTAGAGGTTGAGGTGAATCTTCTTAAGTGGGGGATGCCCAGCCTTCATCTATCTCTGATAAATTTAATGATGTGTTCGTGAGGGTATTTTTTAATATCAGTGTGTAGTTTGAAAGAAAAAGAAAAATCTGTGTAGTTTGAAAGAAAAAGAAAAATCCTTCATGAAAATGATGTTCAGCTGCTCTCCCTGCTCTATGTTACTGTAGGTGTCCCTGTACCCTATAGAAAGCAGGAACATTAGTTCTAATTAATGCAGTTGAGATCCAGGGTGGCCACAGACGCAGTTCTTAATGTGCTGCTGTACTGCCGAACCTGGCAATAACTTCTAGCCTGTAATACAGCAAAATGAGCATGCAAACTTAGATATTTTGAGCCTCAAGAAGGAAAAATAAATAGTGCCTATCTACCTCCCTCGCCAGTTTCATATTACTGGTGCAATAGAAATGAGATTGACAAATCTCTTCATTGAACAGAGGTTACTAGAAGGAAAATACCCATTTTAAATTAAGACTAATTTAACCCCTTAATGATATAAGTAATTGACTCCATTTCCCTTTGTCTGATTTGACAGCATTAGTTAAAAATTTTAAGCCTCTTAAATTGTATCTTGAACTGCAGGCTTTTAAGCAAGTTATTATCTTATGCAATTGGAAATCCAGCTGTTTGAAGTTTGATGTGAAGAAGGTATAAAGAACCTTGATTCAACCAATGAATGTTACTGTGCATAAAGCCTATTTAGAAAATTATGGTTTTGCTTCAGTATACCACAGCTTACAGACCAACCTGTGCAAGTCTTATTTAACAAGCCTTTGCAGTATTATTTCTCTTTTACAGCTGTCAAGGTCTGCTCTGTGTGACCATTTGGTATAACCAGATAGCTCCAAGCAGTACTGAAGTAGCTGTGGTTGCACAGGTGAAAATTAAATCTTTCCCCAGCACCACCACTGTAACCCACAAGGTTTTTAATCACAGGATATTGCTGTGCTAAAAATTACCTCTTGATTTTTTTTTTTCTTATGAATATATCAGAGAGATGGGAAGGAAGATGGATAGGCAGGAAATGAGAAACCTATGTTGCCCTGGTGAAAGATGAGGAGCATATACACTTGAAGGCAGTGGTTGGATTGTGTACACTGATGTCGTGGCTGCTTTCTAAATCTCTGGCTGGGTCCTGCCCTGGAATTCTGTGTAAGGAGAGGATGAATCCTCCAGTACAGACTATAATAAACTGGCTTTTAAACCAGAGATGTCACCAGAGAACAGCATCTACTCCAGATACAGCCACTGCTGTGGCAACCTCAAGGACAGAAGGACAGAAGAACATGGCTGGTGCCAACAATGTGCTGTTGCAGGTGGAGGTGGGGAATGACAGAGACAGAATTTACTCAGGTGTCCTCATTTGCAAGTCATTACAGATTTTTATTTTTTTTAGACTTTATTTAAACCAATATGTGATTTTTTTTAAAAAAATTAAAAATATGTTGGCTAAATCATTTTGATACAATTTGCTAAGGTTTTTTACCCTTACATTATTGATACATGCTTGACTTCAGTCTCTGCTTAAGCAAGGGCCATATCATGGCACTACAAACTCGCCTGTAACAGCTGATGAAGCCTCACGGCATTCCCAGGCTTCGAAGGGGACTGTCCCTTGGAAAGGCACAGCAGCCCTGCTGTCCCCTCCTGCAGGGGGGATTCACCCACCCCTGAGCATCCTGGGCTGGCTGCATGTGCTGAGCACATGCTCCATAAGCCCTGCAACTGCAGGAGAGTTGCTTTCCCTGACCTATCCCAAAGCTTATTGTAGTTAGATATAAACTTCTTGCTCTTTGTTGTTCCATCCCCTCTCCCAGACCAGTTCTTGTACCTAATGCTGAGAAACCCTTTTCAAAGGCATCACATTGCTCCTGCATTTCACAGATGATGTCCTTAGATTTCATGGGAAGGCTGCAACAAACCGGATATTTGATTCTTTGGGCTGTATTAGATGTGTCCAGATCAAAATTGCAGTGTCTGGGATTTATTAGTTTCTTCTAACACTTCACTAAAATCCTTGCTGATAAAACATCTCATTCATATTTTTCAGGCGTTGCTTTTCTTCCAGCTAGCATCTCTTATCTCATTGGGACCAATCTTTTTGGGATACTGGCACACAAAATTGGAAGGTATGCTTAATTTAAAAATACTAATCATCTTCCAGTCTCTTCATGTACCATTTCCAGTGTTTCCCAGGGCTGTTTTATTGATAGTGGAAAATATTAAAGTTGGTTCTATTGTAGCAAATTTGCTTTTTTTTGAATACATTGCTACTTTTGCTGTTTAACTCAGTGCTTCAGACATGGCTTTGAAACATTCAGGATCAGCTCTAATATCTCATTATCACCCATCTCTGAGTGATGTTTCTTCTTTAATAGGTGGCTTTGTGCTTTGCTCGGAATGCTAATCGTGGGAATAAGTATTTTATGTGTAAGTAGACAATCATGCATCTTTTAAATCATGTGAATGTTTGTGTGCTCATCTTCAAATACGTGCTTTTCCCATGAGATTTTTATGACACGTTATTAAACAATGCCTAGTTAATAGGTTCCAGATCAGAGTTTTGAGTGCTTTCCAATTTCAGTGCTTCAGTTATTTTTAGAAATGATGACTCTGAAAGGAGGATGCTCCTCTGTTGAGCTGTCACTCAGCAGTTTGTTCTTGCTGATAATAGTAAGTGTGTCAGTGGTTTAATGGCACAGTTGTCTGAAATGACAGCTCAGAACGAGGATCAGACTCTCAGATCTGTACAACCTGGGCCATAACTACTTGGAGAATTTATCTCAGAAAAAGAAGCTAACCTCATTAGCATGTGCAGTGTGACACCATTAACTGAAATTTCCTTTATAGGTACCATTTGCTAAAAACATTTATGGGCTCATAGCACCAACTTTTGGAGTTGGATTTGCCATAGGTAAGAAAATTTCCAATGATTTCTTACAATCTGTTGTTTATGTAAAAGTGATTTGATATGAACTTACACAGACAATCAGTTTTGTTTGCCATTCTGATCTAACGGTGGCGAAGCCTGAGCTGTGGCCCAAACAGGCAGAGCAAGGAGGATTAAAGGACAGTGCTTAGGGAGTTTGAACCAGGCTGCTTTAGACAGGCTGGACCCCCAAGTCTGTCCAGAATTGCTCCATTGACCTAAACTGATCTTTCAGCCTCTCCATGAATGTAAAAGTCGTTTTCAGGACTGAAGCCGTGCACTGCCTCAAACCCACAATCTTCCCTGTAGTGGAAAAGGATTTATATAGATATTTCCACAGGAAAAAAAAAAAGGCTTACAATTTTTTTACATCAGGAGGAATTCTCAAGCCCACACACATGTACTCTTCAAGAACCATGTGTGCACTTTCCTTATGCTGGGCCGTGCAGGCAGGCTGCACTGGGGACCCTGCCTTGGTTTTCAGTGCTTGGCTGCTCAGCAAAAAGTTCTGGGGCGTCTTCACACGAGGGATGTGTAGTGAGGAAAGAAGTTACGGGCACAGCTACAGATCCCAAGGATCTCAGCAGTTCTGTGAGCTGCCTGTGCCGTTTCTTGCCAGGCATGAGGGTGTGTATCAAAAGACATGATAAACACACTGTAAATAATTTTGATTGACTGGGGGCTAATGCTGTCTTTTAGGCCTTCAGGAAGTGTAAGTTCCCACCAGATAACTTTCCCTAGTTGCTTGGCAGGTTGTGTGAGGTGGGAGCTTTGCATAGACAGTTGCTGGTAAGTGTCCAAGTCCTCAGCTCACATCTCTCCTGTCCTCTGGCAGGTGTCGCATGTACTCCTGTATACATGTCCATACGTGACCCCAGACACAGCAAAGACCATAAAAAGCAAAGTTAATACAGACTGTTTTTACACAAATCTTTCGCTTAGTTATGAATAAGCATCCTTTTAGCTGCTTTTGCATCCTTTCTTAGCACGTAGTTTCGCCGAGATGTTAAAAGTAGGGGGGGAAAAAAGGCAGCATTTTCCTGAAATCCGTTTTGCTCCCTGACGAGCAGGAATGGTGGACTCCTCCATGATGCCAATCATGGGCTACCTGGTGGATCTGCGCCACGTGTCAGTCTACGGCAGCGTGTATGCAATAGCTGACGTTGCCTTTTGCATGGGGTTTGCCATAGGTAAGTCCAGCCTCTCCCTGCCTGAAAAGCACAGTTAAGAAAAGGGGAATCTGCTGCAATGCCTGGTGTGAATCCCAGTGGCAGTTGCAGATTTTATGAGAAGGGGTTCTTATTTTCTGCACGAAATAAAAGCAGAGGGAATTGTGTTTGGCATCTGTTCCCCTCTTCTGCAGCAGTGCTCACTTCATTAGCTGTAAGAGGCTTGGAGGTGTCTGAAGGCACTGAACACAAATAGGATATGCCGAGGAGAGAGGCCTTGGAACATCTAAAACTAACACCACAGCTGTGTTCCAAGAGTCTGCGAGGGGAATAACTCCCCACTGACCCCCTGCCTCCTTGAGAGCTTGACACAGATGCCCTTGGGAACAACTCTAATCTCCTCAAGGAATGTGGGGTATGGAGCCAGGAAAGTTTTATGATATAATTACAAACATGTCTTTACATTCCTCAAATCCATTTGTAAGATGGGGGGTTTGCATACAAAATACCGCTATTTAAAGTGACTGCTGCAGATTCTGTGTCTGAGCAATCGCCAGAAAAGATTTTTTTATCTGTACAAGGTCCCTCTGCTGGTGGTGCCATTGCCAAGGCCATTGGATTCCCATGGCTCATGACAATTATAGGAATTGTGGATATCCTCTTCGCTCCCCTGTGCTTTTTCCTTCGAAGTCCACCTGCCAAAGAGGAGAAAATGGTAAGTGAAACTTGCTTTCTTTTTTTTTTGTTTTGTTTTGGTTTTTGTTGTTGTTGTTTTGGGGTTTTTCACTGAAACAAATGATAACTTACATTTGCATCTTTGCCTTTAACTTCCTCAAAACAGGACCAGCCCGGTGTATTTCACCCTCAGGCATTAAGTTTGGAATGAACTCCCCCATATTTTTATGTCCAAGATGTATAAAGGCAAATGCTTTATTAGATGTTACAAAGTCACAAATTTGATTATTATGAAACAGGGTGCTGCAGACATTCCTGTGCAACAGCATACACTGTGGTGGAGTCAGTATAGAATTCATTTTTCTTTTCCTTGAAGAGCCAGAACTGTTTTGGCCAATTGACCAAATTATTCCTTGGCGTGCCTCAACCTGTTTTTTCCCCATGGTCCTCTACAGTATATTTTGAATCATCTTTTTTCCTCCTTGTCCTTCCTTGTTACAGGTCACCTACCCCTGCAAACTAATGGCTTCTCTTGTCCAATCTGTACCACAGGGCTTCTTTTTGATTTTTCTTTTTTTTTTTAATATAAATTTGCTAAAGACTTAATGCTACAGAGCACTCAGTGCTCCCCAGCCACTGTAGGGTGTGTAAGAACAGAGTCACCATCTGTAGGTTTAGCCCACCCAGCACTCCATCCTTGCTCTTCCTGGAAACAGCTGACCTGGGCCCAAAATGTAGCTGCTGGTTGTTTGTTTGGGTGAAAAGAAACTAATTTTGCATGGTCATGGTCTTATTCTGCAGCGGCACATCTCTGCAAGGCAAGGACAGCACCTGCTGCTTGTGCTGCTCACTTTGTACTGGCGGAAGGTGGGAAATTGAGTCTTGCTGAAATAGTGGTGGATGTGAAGCCAGAGACCTGTTTTGCTCGTATTTGGACTGCAGAATCCCAGAGATCCCAGTTAATCCCTTGTCATGACCTTTGCTGACTGCACTGGTTTAGTTTGGTTTGGTTTCCTTACATTAAATAAGGCTGAGGAACAGAAAGGGGAAAAAAAAGGAAATCAGCTGCTGTTTCCTGGCAGTATAAAATTTCCCATGTGCTCTGTCCCTGACAGAGATTCATTTGTAACAACTCCTGAAGGGACAGGATCTCTCCCCATGGCTCCAACACCTTCCAGCATCTGCCACCTCTAACATACCTTTAAATGCAAAGTAGCTCCTGTTTCCCAGAGTGGCTCATGGCAGTAAAATGATGTACCAACTCTTTTAGGTTGGAAGAGAGTCAACAAAAGGTCCTGAAATTGTGGTCTTTGCATAATTAATTAACCCCCAAATTTAATCACATTCAGCATGAAGAACACTACACAGCTGCTCCAAAACTCCTTGGGAAATTTCAACCCAGAGACATTAGGATTTTATCTGGCCCTTACCATGACCACCACTGGTAGCTTGCCACGGGTGGCGAGGCAGAGTTTTGGGACCACCACTCTTGGCATTACTGTGTTATGCCATTCTGGATCTCCATGGAAAGAGGGGACAAAAGCAGGAAAAGAGAATTGGCTTGAAGCAGTAGGACTCCTCTTGACCATTCATCCAGTTTTTATTAGATGGAGATGAAATATGGGAGGGGTAAACTACAGTACCTGCAGAGCAGGTAGATGTATTTCAGTAATATGTGGGCTGAAATACCAGAAATAGAAATTTTCTGGAGATATCTTGAGCACCAAGATCCCACCTCACACAGCCCTGTGGACTCAATCCACCCTAACTGCGATCAGTTTGGGCTCTGCCTCAAGGGAGGAGAGCTGATCCCTGAGTGGTGCACGCAGCATGCTGGCTGTGGTGGATCAGCCCCGGACTCAGCTGGACGCTAAGCAGAAATACTCACACTCTGTTTTCTTCCAGGCAATACTCATGGATCACAACTGTCCCGTGAAAACAAAAATGTACACCCAGAACAACATCCAGTCCTACCCCATAGGTGAAGAAGAGGAGGAATATGAAAGTGATGAATAACAGAAAAGCCATATAACATATTTAGGTGTACAAAATGCTGTGGTTCATGTGAAACATCTC
The DNA here is from genome assembly GCA_013398955.1 of Callaeas wilsoni. Classification (NCBI taxonomy): domain Eukaryota; kingdom Metazoa; phylum Chordata; class Aves; order Passeriformes; family Callaeidae; genus Callaeas; species Callaeas wilsoni. The sequence continues at coordinate 26,155 of VWPU01006025.1, forward strand.
ATCCAAAAATACGTTTTAGTTGTACTGTACATTTAATAGTGAAATGGTCAGAAAAACCAAAGGTATATTATTTATTGCCCGTGACTATAAAGCAGATTACAAACCGCCTTATGGGGGGGAAGAGCTTTTATAGACCATTTGTATAGTGTTACTCTGTGTATTTAATTTTATTGAATATTACACTCTATTTTTTATTAAATGTGTAGTATAAATCTGTATAAAATGTGAATTTTAACTATTTGGTTTTTAAAGTCACCTCTTTGACAGTATTTCATATTTTATTTGGAGTCATAAGTTACTGTCAAAAGCTTGAGTCTTTCTTATTTAACTGGAGATTTTAAAAAGCAACCCTCAAAGGAAACCTATCCAATTTGAATCCTTTTAAGTGGCACCCTTGTAAGTACATTGAGAGGAGCTGGAATTCAGAGTGTGGACAGCACTATCACTTTTTTCATCAACTTCAGGTCATAATAATAGATATAAAAAACTAAGTAAGAGGCACAACTTCTCTGCCAGTTTAAATAGCGAGTTCTCCCTGAGCCACCAACGTAGAGGAAATCAGGTTGTTAAACAGATGAATATATTGCTATTATTAGTATTTAACAAAGTTTTAATCAAGCAGTTGTGCAGTAGGAAGCCCCCCAAACACACACCACCGGGTAAACAAGTCGGAATGAACACACACTGTTCCTTTCCCTTAGAAGGGAATGGATCAGCATGAGGATACTTTTTATATTTCTATCTTTTGGATCTTTTAACATATCTCAACTTTACTTTAGTTGCATCTTCAGTGACTGGTTAAGAAAAGCTGCAGTATTACAGTATTTAGTCTTAGTGTGTACTGAAAGTGAGCCGCTACCTTGAGCAGTTCAAACAATTCTTTAACATGCATTTACATGCACATCTAAAAATTCAATGTACGTTTATTTTTTTAAAATGAGTTCAAATATATTTGCTTAAAAAAGTGGAAGAAACAGCCAGTTTGTTGCCAATCTCTCTTAACATTTGAGGACACAGTCCAATCCAGGTGAAGTACTGTATTAGGCAGTCTCTGTCTGCACTTAGGAAAAACAAGACTTGGAAAGAAAGCGTTTTGAAAACAATGCCAATGTCCTTCTCAACCATGGTGTATCATTCCATTTGTAAAATGAAAATCTTTATGTGCCTTCTCTCATGTAATTGCAGATGTTTTCTGTACTACAGCATAGATACTATGTTTACATATAGTTTTGTAAAGCGTATATACTATGGTCAAAAAATATGAAAAATATAGTGGATCAAACTTCAAGTACTGCTCTGTCAATAATTATGCATTCAGAACGCATCGAAATAAAGTTATCTGACAGAAGTTCATGATCTATTGTAATAAAGTGAAAAAAAGAATTAAAAAAGACCGACCCCCCGTCACGATGTGCCTTACGCAGTGTGTTTTACCAACGTGGGGAAAGCTGTCAGCTGTCTCAGCTGGTGGGAAAGCATTTCTGAGAGCTCCTTCAGAAACCAAGATTCTGTCCTATGATGAATACTTCACTGTCACCAAGTAAGTAACAATTGTGCAGATCAAGGACTATTTACATTAGGCTCAGATTTTACTGTGATTTGGACAGTTGAAACTTTGCCCCAAGAGAAGTTATTTTACTTAACTTCACTGAAGTCTTTTGGTCAACATCAAATTGTTAATCCAATCAAATCTGAAAATGAAATACCAGTGCAAGAATTCTAAATTATTACAGGACATGTCCCTTTTTTTGCCAGCTGGTCAACCAGTGTACTGCTTGAATTCACAAGTATATAATTCAAACACAGCAACTCACATAGATTTTTTTGAAAGCACATTAAAGCTTTCTTCATGGCTTGGTTTTGTATTTTTGAGCACATCAAAATTAAGGAGGAGTTTGCATTAATCTGCAACATGAGTATGAGGAGGAGACCCAAGGAGTGATGAGTGTATCACGTTCCTCTTCTCAGATTTCAGAGCCAGGTTTCTGCTGGGCCTGAGGGAGCAGCATCTTCCCGGGATTTGCTGAGCAGATCAATGCAGTGCAGTGACTCCCCTGCCCTTTTCCACCTGCTCCACCAGAAGAGGAAGACAATTAAAATACACACAGACACCTCTCTTTGGAATCTCTGTGCCACCTTTCCCTCCATTTCCAAATAAATACTGAGCAGTTGTTTTGGATTTTTTGAGTAATGAGTTACCAAACCTTTTTTTCCTGACAGTCAGGAAGAAATTTAACTCAGAAAATACACAAAAATCCCACTTCTGTCCTGGAAAAATGTGGATTTTCATAATTTTGTATATTTTGATCTGTGTCAATTGATAAAGACATTTTATTCATTTGCTCCCACTACTTTTTCCTCCTCTCCAGCTGTAAACTTCCATAGATGCTTTATTTCAAATTTCTCAGCCCAATTAATCCAGTAATCAGTAGTTTCATATGATGCAAAATGTGTTTTTCCCCTGAAGAGCCTTCCTTGAAGTGGTGGTTTTAGATGATAAGCTACTGCAATAGAAATGTTTAAAAAACATTGACACAACGCAAGAAAGTTGCTAATTTAGCAAAACTATTTTATTAAAGCTTATTTTCATGACAAAATAATAGCCAACAAAATCATATTAGGCAGGTCTTCTGCAAATGTGTGTAGCTGCCACCTATTCAGATATCATTAAGTCGAGATATTCTTGTTTTCTGTGGTATTCTTTATTTTCAGCTATTTACAGTCAAGCATGAAGCAAAGATTACATCAGGAATGTAGTATTACAATTTCCCCCTCAAGATTCACTGTTTTTTGTAAATAATGCCAGATAGGAATTTATGTTTTCCTTATCACTAAAATACAACTATTTTGCCCTTTTTCCATTCGGTATATTTAAAAATATTGCACTACATTTAATTTCTCTCTTACAATCATCATCATTAGCAACACTATGCGAGGAAAACGATATCCAGCTTTTCTTACCCACTGTGTTACACAAGTCAATCTAAAACCATGAATGTGTTTTTGAAATCAGTATTTGCATTGTTTTCACAGCTCCTTCATGTGCACCAGGGCTTAAATGAAGCACTTGGATATATTTGAAAACCTCTATAGTAGTCTGTAAGAGCAAACACTGATGGGATTGAATGCAGATCACCACCAATGGTAAGCCGCTGAGAAAACGGAATGGGGAAGTCTTAATATGCATCTCAAGCAAGTATAGGTTAAATAACTTTTAGACAAGAAGGGAAGCTAATTTTGTGTGATTATTTGCTGAAGCTTAATTTCAGAAGTGTGTCACATGCCTGTTTTAGCATGGATAGTGTTTTCCATACATCAACTAAGTAGTATCAACTGCCCAGAACTCACAAAAAAGTGCAAGTAGTTGCATGACTGGCAGTAACCATTTTTTTAGAAGCACAAGAACGCTGTTCCATGGTGAAAGCCCCTGCTTCTTAATTTTGCCCATCACAAACGAAACCAAGAAGCAAATTTAAAGGAGAGGTACATTATAGAAGACCTCAAAAGCTGAAGGAGTTATTTTACCATCTCGAACTCCACTCCCACAAAGGCATTTTTTTTTCTACTACCAGCAATACCAGTGATAATGATACAAGTACCTAGCACAGTACCTAAAATAAAGATGATATTTTATACAAAATTTCTGTACACAGAAGATGAAACAAAGACATGTCTACAGGAAATAAATAAGAACAATGGCCTTAGCCAGGTGATGCTAAGATCCACAGTTTACACACAGCACAAGACCAGACAGTTCTTTTCAAAAGCAGCTGGCTGAATTTCTTCCTCATCTCTACTGGACTCACAAACTGACTCAAATAAAATATGTTATATACACTATAGGACATTTTGCTGACAAAGGTGATCCTTCTGCTCAGACTGTATCTTCTGTCTGAGAAGCTGAATGCAACTTACCACTCTATAATTACTCAGAAGTGTTGAGAGAACGTTAGTTACTTTGTATTTTGCACCTTAAGCTTTCCAAAATGATAGTCTGCAGCAAAATATTAATTTCTTTATAATACTTACACCATCATTACATGCTTTTTCACAGAATGCAATGAAACCTCCAACTCTTGTGAAGAACAACTTTCCTTTATCAGGCTATCAGATAATACAACATCACAAACATATGATTTTGTTCTGGAAGGCAACGAGCCTCTTACCTTGAAAATATTCCCGATTAAATTATTATGAGATACCAGTTTATACTTTGATATCTAACAATAGTCCCAAGTTCTAAGGAGGATTTTTTTTCAATCAGAGCATTACTATATTTCATGTTAATTACAAACTACAAAAAGTTCTTGTATTTAACAAAAACATGGAAAACAAATGATATGCAATGGTAATTTCGGTAAATATTAATAACAGACAAAATGAAAGACCTTTTGTTTGGTTTCATGATATGTTTGGCAAAAAATACACAACTACCTAGAAGACATACAGTAAAACTGTGATCAACACTTAAAAGCCTGGCCCCTCAGTGACTTCTGTGTCAGTCATCAACTTAGGCATGCAACAAGCTTATAATGTTTTCATCATACAATGGAAACTAAACATTTTGAAAATCCTGCCTGTTTCCCATTGAAAAAAATAGCTAAAAAAAAAATACAGAGAGGGGAAGTGGGGACGAGTAACACATTAAGGAAACCACACACATTGATGTGAAATGGTAAGGTTACATAATTAGAAAAAATAAAAATAAGTTATTAAAAATAAATTTCCAATATAAACCCCAAAATGTAGTTTTAACCAGCCAGTTTAACAAAATGATGGTGCTGTAGCTGGAGAAGAACCACTATTAGCAATTAACTGTGGAGAAGCAGGACACGCACATTATACCAGTGTTTTGATTTAATTTGTGTGTGTTTGGAGTTAAGTGCAAAGTATTCTTTTAGTCCATTCCTTCAAAGACTAAATATGTAAATATCAGTCTACTGATTGAGGTGGATCAACTGGTTCTTCTGATATGATGTTCAATGTCGGAGCCTCTGTCAGACTGCCGTCTTCGCTATCCACTTCTTCTGCTATACTGGATTCCTCGAAATCTTTAGTCACTTTTTTGGATTGCCTCTCTAAGAACATGTTCTCCAGGGACTCTATATCCTCAATGCCTGCCCTGTAGTGGATCATCAGCAGCGTGAGGGCCTGCAGTCTCTCACCCGACTTAGCCAGTGCAGCAGAAATCAGGGCTTTTTTCCTCGCGTCGGTTGTCTCTTTTTCTTCTTTAACGAGCGAATTATTGTTTTCCAGCTCTTGGTCTATTTCATTCTGCAGCTTATCCAACATAAACTCTAATTTCTGAAAGCGCTCCTCTGTGGGTAAACTCCTGTAGAGATCACGCCCGATTTCTTTAACAGCAATGAAGACGCTGTCGTCGAGGCCACCCTCCTTCCGGACCAGCTTGATGCCGGTGCCCGCCGCGCGCTTGGAGGGGCTGCTCGGCCCGCTGAGCTCGGTGTCGCTGCTCTCGTTGTCAGACGTGTTCGGGGTGTGCTTTGGCGAAGGCTCGGCCACGTCCGGCCCCTGCTCGGCCAGGCGGGTTTTGGGCACTTGCCGGAGGTTCAGCAAGCGGGTGCTCGTGTTGATGATGTGCCTGGTCAGACCTGTAGTTCTGTTAGCAGACTTGGCCTCGGAATCAACCCGAGAGGAGGCGGCTGGGGGAGCCTCCTGTCCCTCTGCTCTGCTACTGCCCACGGTTCGATCGAGCCTCTTTTCGGCTCCTACACAAAAGGGCGTCTCGGTTAAACATTTTTCTTGACACTTTTTATGGCAAACGTAAGCACAGAGCATGCACTGCGAAGCTGCTTTAGTCCAAACTTTCTTTTTGCAGTAATCACACCAAGTTGGATTCTGAAACTGAGTATCTTGAAAGTTATGCTTGTTCTCCGTAAGAACTTGTCCCAAGAAGGGATCCTCTTTCTGAAGGGCACGAGCTTCTTCTTCAAAGTGACACTCCCTCTCTTTCTCCAGAAATACGTTTGAATCATCCATTTCACCTTCTTTTAAGTATTTGAATTGTAAAGTTACATCACCGTAACAGAATTTTTCATTGAAACCTTTATGGGTTGTCAAACTCCGCAACGCTGTTCTGGTGACTGCTGCTTTAGGTGTAGGAGCATCCAGTTTAAATGTTCTAACAAATTCCATCGAGGACGTAGCTAGACAATCTAAAGCAATTTCTTCAAGTTTTATGCTTGCATATCCTAAGCAGATAAAACCACCTGCTTTGAAAGGGTCTCTGCACCACAGTGCAACATTAAGGTACTTATGGTATCTTTCTACTTCAAATAGACAGGAGGATGTTCTCGTCATTGGCCATCGGCCCTGACGGATTTTATAAGGAATTTCTGGTGATTCCCACGTTCGATGATCATCACTATCTTTGCAACTACGTGCATTTTCTGTAAGTCCATCTTTTAATGTATCTTGCTTTGGTGCTGTTACTACTTTTGATACTGCTGGGTCTTCTACCTGATCACTAATTTTAATTACCTTCTCTGTAGATTTTTCTCCGTTATTTGCAGGTGGAGGTGGCCTCTCTGGTTTATCAGAACATACACCTCCAGTTTCTAACACATTTTGGCTATCACTAGTAGACAAAATAGGCTTAATTTGTGGCCTAGGTGGCACAGGAGGTTTAGTACTGGATCCTTGTGACTGTTTACCCAATGGCTGTGATGCATCTGAAACCTCAACAGTTTTAGGTGTTGCCGCTTTAGCCCCATCTTTTTGTTGCGTTTTTGATGCTGTCTGATAACTTCCTAAATGCAGTTTTCGATTCAGGATGGGCGATATAGTTCCAAGAGGCTTAGCAGCAAGAATTACTACCGACCGTTTGGGACTCGGAGTTGTTGGCAAATCTTCTTTTTGGTCAGGTGCATCACAAGCTAAGTCTTCAAATTCTGAATCAAAATCTCTGCTATCAGCATCGGCTGCTAAACTATTCTGGTCATCTTCTGCCTGTGCCAAGAAAGCTGTGTCCTCCAATTGTCCAAATCCATCCTGCAGTGTTGATCCATGCTGATTATACCCAACAGGCCTTTCATAAAAGACTAAAACTCTGTCCCCAGCTTGTCTAATAAGCTTCAACACTTGGACAGTTGATGTGATTTTAACACCTATTAAAAAAAAGACAAACATTATTAAGTTCTAATTATGATAATAATCTAAGTGACCAAAAATAGTCAACAAACACATTGCTGCTCAGTAGCAAGGAAGTCAATTATTATAGAAGAGCTTAACTGAAATGTAACAGATGGATTCTCTTCATTTTATTCACACAAATATGGAGCTCGAAAAAATAAAACCAGAAATACACCAGTTTGCTGCTTGTTGTAATACTGTAATCTTACACAGTAATGTGGATTTGATATAGAAACAGTTTTAACCATGATCTTACTGTAAGCTTGGACTTTTCAGCAGTAGACATTTAACAAAGGACTCAAAAAAGATTATGGGTATCTTTAAATACAGTTGTAATTAAAACAGAAGCAGGCTAAAATGAAAATAGTTCCAATATGTTAACAAAATATGGGCATGATTTTACATTATCAGTGTGGCTGGAGTGAGCTGAACCATCTTCCTAAGCAGAACTTTCAGAGCTATTTGACATATCTCTAAATTATATGCAAGCTAAAATACCTTAATGAGCACACAGTCCAAATACAAGTCATGCAGGGGATCATGGAAAAATGACTTTTCATTTGTTCTAAAGCAGTCATCAATTATCTGTTCAAAGGAACTGAAAACCCTTTTAAATCACTGGAGTATTCCAATGGGAACTCATTTAGGCAGTACTTAAGCAACTCATTGTAGTTTTTAATCTCTAGTCTGTAAAACCTCTGTAAAAGGTTAAACTTCCTGCTAGCCGAGTCACGTTAATGTTTTGGCTGGGGTTTCTATTGTTTTGTTTTGTTGTTTGGTTGTTCTGTTTTTCATGTTGTTGCCAAAAGTTTATTCAAGCTTCTTTTGGCTTTTACCTAGGAAGGAGTAAATGAATAGGCGAGAAAATGAATCAAGCAAAGACCTTAAGTGACCATAAACACATAAATGTTAGCTTTTGAGTGCCAAGCACAACTGTAATTATTAAGAAAGGGAGATTAGCTGAACTGCATACATGACAAGACAACCCCTATTATGAAAGCTGACGTATCACTCACCGCCAATTGCCAGCAGTCTGTCTCCTCTCTGTAGATCAGCAGCTGCAGCAGGTGAGTTTGGAGTCACAGTTTCGATGACAACGTGCCCTGCATCCTCGTCCTTGGACTGCAAAAGGCGCAGCGTGAGCCCAACGCTTTGCAGATTCCCTTTCACAAGTTCTGCCTAGAAAGAAAGAAGTCAAAAGTATCTCAGTAAAGCTGACTGCAAGGATTCATGGCTACTAACAATAATTTAACTAAAAATTAAATAAAATTATACAATTTTATTATTAAAAACCAATTATTTAAAAAACATATTATGACAGCCATTGACTCCACCTAACTAATTAACTGTCTGCCAACTAAGTTACACCTCTGGAGATCTTCACAAAAAGCCCCAGTCCTAAATAAAATACTACTACTAAACACAACCTCATTATCCATTTTGTTAGGAGCACTGTACCATCCATCTAGGTATCACTTTGAATGTAGCCCATTTGTGTTACAAAACCTAACACTATGAGCAGCTCTCTGGTAGTCTGTGCAAAAGGGTGTTTGGAGTGACAAAACTCTTATATACTTACACATTGCTGAAGGATATTTAGAACAAATTTCGATTAACAATAGCCTAAAAAGTTTCTTCAAAGACTCATTCCCTTTCCTCATACTTATCTTGCAAAATAAATACAATTTAAATTTTAGCTCAAATAACCTCAAATGTCTTTTTCTAAAAAACAAGAACAAAGGACAACTGAGATGCAATCTCTGTAGCGGACTTTCATACGACAGACCTGGGTAGCGATCAGTTATTTACAGACTTCACTGTCTGAGATCTTTGGCAACTTTTTTCCTAATAAAAGCAGTCCTTAATGAATTTAACAATATCCTTTTTTCCCCTAAAACACATTCCTTTTAGACTGTTTCAAATGACTGTCTACCATCATTCCATCAACATATATTCTATTTGAAAGGAGAACTCATATGTTTCAGCTTCAAGGATAGAAATTTAATTTGCTTTTTTGATTCCCAAGAACAGAGAGTCACACAGCGTAGAAACCTCCACAGGAAATTTTATATTTGGTTTCAATTTACTGAGTTCAGGTAGACAGCCTTGTCCTCCGTCCTTCTGCATTTACTTTGCTGCAATACAACCGGGGATGTTTGAACTGTCTGGAGTTGAGCCTCCTCTTTAGAGGACGTGTTCGTTTACTCAGTTTGTGCAATGGCTTTCCACAGATGAAGTGGATTACTCAGGGTCCATGGCTCTCTCCTTGGCTGCAAGGCTGTCACGCCTTTCCTATAATCTTAATAGCACTGCATCTTGGTTTTTTGTTCATTGTAGTTCAGTTCTTTATAGAAATAGGAAGGCTGTGCTGCTTGGCAGTTTGCTTAATAACAGCACTGAGCTTGAAGAAGCAGACGTCTATTAACTTTCTAAGGTTTGTCACTATTTTCTGCACTTCCCACAGGCACCTGCTTGTTTTTTCTCAAACTTCTATTGTGAATACTCAGTAATGTATGTAAGAATTACAAGACCAGTACAAGCTTCACTACAGCTCCAAGACTTAAGGTTATTCCAGAATGAAACAAGTAAATAGTTGCCTACAGAAACAACCCGATGGGGTTTTTGGGTTATTTTTGTTCATTTGTTTAAATGCCATCCTCATTTACACCAAAAGCACTGTTACATAATTAAATTTGAAAAAAATTAAATAATAAACTACTAAGTGTTAAGAAACAAAGTACTAGAAATGTCTGTGGAAGAAGACAAACTTTAAAAAAAATTTGTTCTTCTGCTTTAGTCCTTTATTTACATGCAATATAGCTTTAAGCTAGCAATTCACAAATGTTGCAATGTGCTGTATGGAAACAACATGAACAATTACTGCAGTTTCAAACAACACTAATTGAATATTTTAACTGTCAAAAACACAAATGACATGAATTTGCTTTGGCAGCACGCAAAGCTGCAACAAAAACAACATCCAAAGATCACAATAATATAACTGCACATTCTTATCAAACAATGAGGAAAACCATTATTTCTGAGCTTTGCTCAGAGTCCAAGTACTCAAATCTCAGTTTTCCTATGATGGTTCCTTTGTAAGTCTCGCTCTAAGTGATTAAGCTTGAAAAAATATTTCCAAATCGTTGTATTTGAATAGAAGAGGAACTATCATAAAGAAGATCAGGAAGTAAACTCGCATTTAAGGAATGCTGACAAACATGAAAATTACAAAGGGCTGAAAAACAAATTATAAACCACTTTTCCCCCTAATTTTTGTTAGTGCACTGAAGTAGAAAGCTGTTTAGTGAGAGAATTCCAGGAAAGAAATGAATGCTTAGAACAGTGAAGGGAAAAAAAACCCAACAAAAACCTCAAGATGGTTTTCCTTTTACACCATGTTATTCTGGCCATTTAATTATATTCCTTTAGGGAATCATCTGTTTTGACTGTATATAGTTTCTTCTGAAATCTTACATTAGTTCTGTATCTTAACGCCCAGAACTGGAGTTCATTAGTAAGACAAGATGTTTGAAAGTCATGGTCCGTCCAGGATGGACATCCTGTTAGCTTTGCACGGCAGCAGATGAGACATTGCTGTGAGTTTGTTCGCAACATGGGACAACTCTTGTCCACTCAGTCTCTGAGCAGAGCAGAAAAACACCCAACGACTGAAGGAAGGCAGCCATCACAACCCTGTCACAGGAGGTACCTCAGGCAAACCTACTCCTTTCTTTTACAGTTGGTATTTTCTCACCCATTCAAACACTGGTCCAAAGCGGTAGGATTTCTTCAGAAGCTCACAAGTCTTGTCTGAAAGGGAATGTCAGGAGGAAAAGAAGAGCTGGTGTTGCAACACCTGACTTTTTGAAGAAAGGCAGCAATGACCTCTAACCACAGTTGGTACTTGCAATCATGGCAAAGTGCACGATGAGCAGATATGGAGAAAGGGCATAATTAGACAGTAAAAAGGAAACAAAAAGTTACTGAAAGCCCTTTTTTAAAGCATTTGTTGGTATAGACTCTGATGCTCCTGAGTTTCCTTTGAATGCAAGGACTCCTTTGAGCAGAACTACATAGTGGATGACTTAACAGTGAAAATATTCTGTAGTGCAAAGACTGGAAACCCCTGAGGTGATCCCCAGCATTTCACCCTTCCCTCCTCCTCCAGGGAGAGACCACATGAAAGAAATGAGGGACAGCTGGGACCAAAGATACGTAGGTATCTCTGAACATTTGGCTCCCATGCAGGGACACGGCCTGCAGATTACAACACTATGACTCACTGATGGCAAGGAGACTTCCAATACTCCAGCAGTATCTGATGGAAAGCTGTTTTTGGAAGGAGAGTGCCTTTGAACGTAACAAGCGAAGTTCATCTCAACTTTTTATTAACTTTGGCACAGTCACAAGCTTCCTCATGAAGTAAACTGGTTTTATTTATCAACCCAAACCAGATGAATAGTTTCCTTGATTATTCTTTCTGGCAACTGCAAGTAACACCACGCTATCTCAGACTAAGATGAATGCAGGTGAGGATCATTTCGAGGCTCAAACACCCCCCACCCCAACAAGTTCACTCCCAAACCCCAACATCTTTGTATGCCCAGCACAGCTACTTTATGCCTTTCTGTCTCCCCCTCAGTAAATTAAGGCTTGATAATGAATGTGAAGAGCCAAAGACCTATTGGAACACGAAACACGAGGAGGATGAAAATCAGCTAAATGACAGAGAGGTTAGAAGAAAATTGCCGATAATGAAATTACATTTATTATCAAGAAACCTTGCTGCAAGGGAGAAAAACTAACAGCTGCATCCAGGAGAAGGGGAAATTTTAGCCATTTAGCTATATCATATTAAAGCAAGTTTATTTTAATTTGATCTAATTAATAGTTCTGTTTTATTAGTTCCTGCAAACCTTAGTAGTTATTTAAATAAGGAGCAAGACAAAGCAGATATTAGTACTTCATTGTTAGTGACACGCATACATTCAGTGTATTTTACATTGAAATAGTTAGAGCTAAACTGTATTACAGAGCTTAGAAAATGTACCTTTTTAAAAAAAAAAGAAAAAAAAAAAAAGCAAGCAATCCCCAGACTATTTATTAAATACTTGTTGAGATTAAGATGCAACAAAACAGGAATGACTATACTGGATGGGGGGGGAAAAAAAAAAAAGGAGTAATTTCCTTAGTGTTTTATTATTAAAAAACCCCCAAAACCCAACAATAAAACAAGAGGACATAAGATGTCCATTAACTTTAAGATTAATAGAACATTTTGATGTAGAGCGGTGAATGCTTGACTTTCACAGGACAAAGTCCATAAGCATTGATTTCACAGCACAGGCTTTAGCTCGTTTATATGCTCCAGTGTATGAGCCACTGCACAGCATAACCCCACTGCTGCTTTCAGTTCAATATTGGATGTATGCTCTGGAAACACAACGCAGGAGAAAATTATCTTGTGTCTCACAGCCTTTCCTTGCCTCAGCCTTGTTGTTCTGAAAGCTTAGCAGTTGAATGTCAGTGAAAATCAATTTCTCCAAACCTTTTTAAACATACCAATACTGAACTCCACAGTGATTACTCAGAAGTTACAGCTTGCTAGTATCATTTAAACGGCCAAATATTTACATGAGTGTCAAAACACGATGCAGTTTTAATGCTTCATGAAATTATTAGTCTGAAATAATTTACAAATACAATGGGATGATAAATAAACATCTCTTTTATAGGCAACAAATGTGATGCCATCTCATTTACTATTTATTCCAAAACTGTATATATGAAGTTAGATTAGTATTTGATTCAGAGGTAAGAACGTCACCAGTAATACTGTAGTCTCATAAGCAGAATCTAAGTTACCATTAGATAGAGCACTTCTGGTCCGAATTTCTAAGCCAAGACATAATAAAAAATGTCCATTAATAAACAGGGAGATTACAACATCTAGGAAAGTATGTATGACAATCTCTCACCAGCAGTGCAACATCATTCAGCTAAACTTTAAAAGCTATTAGGTGCATACAAAAATAGAAAGTCACAAAATTAAGCCATAGCAGGATAATTAGAGCATAAGACTTTTGCTTTTAAACCAAACTGCTTCATTTCAAAACTAGAAAGGAAATTGGTTTTTCTGAAAGCTTAATTTTACACTGTAACTAATATCCTAAATTTGCTTAACTATTTGTAAGCATGAATATAACAAATCTTTACTAGAATTTAGTAAGCATGTCACATTCTTTTGAATAAATGCTAAGAAAAGCTTGATCACCCAAGCACAAATAAGAAATCTTGTTTTACTGACTTCACATCTACTAAAAGAATACTGTTTTTCCAAATGGTTCTTATTCCCTATCAGGGGTATGTAAGCCACTCTATGTAGCAGAAACTGAACCGATGTCAGTGCGGTACTACAGATAAAAGGGTTTTTTTTTGGCCAAACCACTGGAGTTGACAAAGGGGATCTTAGGTATTCTTGCAAGGTATGGTCTAATGTGCTTTGAGGGAAAAGAAGTGAAAATGTCTGTGAATATGTCTGTGAAGTATTACATTCTCCCAGACAACCCCACACGCCGAGAGGAGAGGAAGGAATATTTCATGTCAAAACCCCCCAAAACATTAAAGTCCAAAACCGGGAAGCAGTTTCTTCTCTTCTGAAGACTCAGTGATTTGTATTATTGAAAAAAGGTTTTTGGCAAACATCCTTAAAACATTGACTTTAGTATTATTGCTTTTTTCAACCCTATTACTGAATGCAATTATTATATATGACCTGCACAGCAAAGTGACTGTGAGATTATTTACAGGAGAGAGGAGGCAGTGAAAGGAAATGGGTATCGCCAAACTCACCATTTGCTCCTTGGGAACAGGACACAAAGGAAAAAAAAAAAATTTCTTTTAATGTTCTGGGAGGATTTTGCTCTATGCTTTCGAAAAGGAGTAGATGTTTTTCTTCTCCTTGTTACGCAGCCCTGAAACCTAAAAACAGAGTGCCAGCATAGCACAAGTCTTTTCCAACCTCTTCTCCAGCCCTCCTGTCCACGGGGCACGACAGCCCCAGACGTGTTCTGATGCAAACCTCGACTAAGGAATCCATGACAGAAACACTTTCATACCCCAGACATAAAGAAAACTCCCAAAAACAGAGAGAGAAATGTTTTCTGAGCATTCAAGAGCTAACCCTGTTCTTGGGATGCTTAAATAGCTCACTAGTCAATAAAGTACGCCCTGATTATCAGTTATAAACTGTGTTGGCTGTTATGTCGTACACATGCACAGGTGTAATGATGCAGATGGATGGATGTGCCTCCATCTCCACATTTAACCTGTGTGTTTCCTTTAGCAAATTCAGACGTTGAAACACGCTGGCAGAAGGTTTAAATTAAATATAAAGCTGTAGTAATATTTATAGAATAACTCGACTATACAGTACGACAAACAATGAAAAGGAAGGAAATAATCTCTGCAATCAAATTAAATCTACATAGAAAATTGACTTAAGTTATGTTCCTCCCCACTAGAAAGAGGCATTAATTACAAATCACTCATTAGAAAAAGACTGATGGTAACGTAATGTAAAAGATAATAATACACTGGCTATTTAAAACATCAGTATACATCACAGCTAGAAGCAATACACCATTATTCTAAAAAACCAACGTATACTAGAAAACACATTTACAAACTTGGAAATTAATTTACTGATTTGTGAAATAATTTTTTCAAATCATTAATATAAGACTTCTTGAATAAAAATCTTACTTATTTTTTTCCATAACTGAATCGAAATCTTAAATCTAAAATTGCTACTGTTCCACAATTTGTATCAAGACTTCTGACAATAACTAACATACTCTTCCTTACTATGTCATCCTTCCTCCATACCAAAGATATACACATCTTTAGTATTATTCAAGTGGAAATTTTAATGTATTTTTCCACCATTCCCAGGTTTACACTGATTCAGTTAATTTCAACAAACATTTTGATTTGTCCCCACGATTTTTTAATATCTTGACAAAACATATCAGACAAATATGTTGAATGAATAAGTATTTCTTCTTGATATACAGAATGGTGGGTGAAAGGGGTATGTGTGGGTTTTTTTCCTCAAAATAATATAATTTATTAGTACATTTAAATATATACATATATGTGACTAGAACTTTCAAAAAGAAATGAAAAAGGAAACTATTTGCTGCTTATAAAAAAAATCCTGTTGAACAGCAATCCCGATTATTGTTTTTGCACAATTCCTTTTACAGTCATAACTGAGCAACTGCCAAAAAGATACTCTTATGGCCATTTTGCCTGAAAGAAGAAATTTGATGACACTATTAAAAACCTAACACGTAAAACCAAAATAAGGTTGGAAAAGCTACTAACTGTAAAATGGACTTTCACCATAAGGAGATATCACCAATAAAAATAAAATTTCAACCACATTTTCTTAATTTCTCTTTCTGTTCTGTGCCATTTATTTGATAGTTAAACCACTCCTTACCTCTGCCCAATGTTCACTGTAGTGTTTGTAGTGAGTTTCTGGACCAGATTGATACTTCAAATTTTAGATGGTTTTAATTAATTGTTTTTTGCTTAACCTGTTTTTTGCTTTCCCCCAGCTCTTACTCTATGCTGAAATCCCATGAGTCAGGAGGGTTTTTCTGTACTCACAGCTGTCCTGAGCAGACATTGACTTGCTTAATTCCCTAAAATAAGTCAATTTTTCACACTGCTCACCTTTCTCTCCAAAATCTCTGAACAGCACATTCTGTCCTGAAAACAATTTTCATCAGTAAAACAAAGGAATCAGCCAAAGCTCAAAATCATCTTGGGACTAATTATTCACACAATTTTTCCAGTACAAATATTTGCAATATCAGAAAGTAAATTCTTCAGCTTGTTTCCTTTAATTCAACATTGCCCATTTTGCAGTTTCTGCATTTTTGACATATATTTGCATTCCATACTCTATCAGCTGGAGCAGCTTTATAGGACTGGCCACACCTTGGTGTCTTTTTGAGTGCCACTGAATGAATTCTAAATTCCTTAATAAAGGAATTCTATAAAATGACCCACTTCTACTACAATGGATTGACTTGTGATCATCCACCATCACAAGGATCTCTGCAAGCTTTGTGTGACTGCCACTGACTTCTGAAAGGGAGTTCTGAGAACAGAGGGCACACGAATGACATGCTCATGGTCATTTTGAAAGGCACAGTTTAAGTTAAAATCGTAGAGATTAAAGCATTCAGAGAGAAGTTAAGAAAGAAACACAGGAATCCTAAAAGCACTAGACCTTTTAAAGATCTCTTTTAACTTGTAAAAACACCTCAGCTCCAGAAAAAGATTTATTTTTTTTTTTTAATTGTGGTTACTGTTCTCCCACTCAGCAGATGACACACACGACCTCCACACCACTTTCCCATTGCTTCTCCCCTTCACTAAGAGCTGTAAAACCCAAAAGCAAGCAACCAACAACCCCCACAAACACACACATGAAAAACCCTTGCCTTCAAAAGATTTGTTACTTTACTGGCATCTGGAAATGGCCAGTAAGCAATTGGTTCTTATGTTCTCCAGTGACCAAAACATTTGAAATGTAAATGCTGACTTTAAACCTATTGGTCTGTGTTCTGATGTCAAATTAGTCAGCACAAGACAAATTAGCCCACTCTGAGTTTGGTGTTGGGACAGCGCTAAATCTTAGTACAGACAGGTTTGTATTGCTCAGTTATTTCAGGTATATTAATATTAAAGTGCAGTACTTCAGTTGCTTTGAGTGTGTCTCATATCTTTACTACCCTCTACCATTTTTCATCTCTTCTTGTCCATTTAAAGTATCTTTATGCATAATATAGGATTTTTTCCAAGCTATACTGGCAGTAGTTTTTAAGAGACAGAATATCCGATTAATGGGTAATCGCATTTCAGCCACCATAATTAATTAAAATGTAAAAAAAGTAAAATTAATTAAAAATTAATTAGCAAAATGACTTTCTCTTTAAAACCCAAACAGCATTATTGATGAAAAAGTCTGTACAGCAAATGTGTCACAGAAAGACACACCAGGCTTGATGGACAGTCCACCTGTGCTTTCCTACAAAGGTCTGCACCAGCTGTTTTGTGTAATATTAGGAAAATCAGATTTTTGACGAATATAAAACAGTGGGGAAAAAAAAAGAGAAGTGGGATGTTCTACCTTTTGCTGTTAATCTTTGCAGCCTTGTGAACTGTGGTCTGTGCACGGCGAGACACAACGATCTCAGACGAACACTGCATTTTTACTGTTTGGTTTGTTTTGCTTTTAGGAAGAAGTTTGTTAATGGAAAAAGGTCTTGATATTGTCTTATTAGTCATCTTAAATAGCAAGCCAGTGGGGCTCATTTTCTGTCCTACACTATAACTTGTAAAACCCAAAAAATACAAGTTACAAAATACGACAGTAATTTCATTCTGAAATGAGTTACATATTGGACCCAGATCATATTTAAAATAGCAATTCATTAAGGCCACAATACTGCAAATGTTATGCACATGTCTAACTTCACCATCATGAGCTATTTGTCTGAAAATAAATGTGACAATTCATCGTAGGAAAATTAAACATCTGCATTTCTGCCTGATGAGCACTGAAAACATTTGACATCAGCAAAATCCAGAACAGGCTTGTTACTAAACAGAATAAGGAGCTGTATCTATTCTCCCAAATACTTCTGACACATCGCAGGTACTCTTTGGCTAAGCTACTACTGAAAAATTACACCTTCCAATTGCATGGTGAAGCAGGTTACAGGACATGCAAAAAGCAAACTGTTTAGCAATTATCATGAATTGCTGGGGCATTCTTACAGCAATTACAAGACTTGAATGGAGGAGTTAACGACAAACAAGGCAGCAGAAAACCTGCATTTAACTCTGAAGAGTCAAAAGCAGGTAAAATACAGGCCTTCAGTTTTAGGTGGAGCTCTTCTCTGCAGAACAATTTAGCACAAACACCAACGTAGCTCTGCTTTAAGTGCTTTTACTCACTGCCATCCTTTTAGTCTTTTTTCAACTCAACTTTGATGATTTCCTTTGGCTCTGAAGAAATGGAAAAGGTTGATTTTTTTTTTTCCTAACGTTATAGCACCATATAAGTCTTTGATAGGAAAAAGGCTTCCTCCAATATTGCTTAAGCACTACTTGGTGATCATATAAATATTTTGTGCAAAACTCAGGTAGTGTAGTAAGAAATACTGAAATAAGGTTACTAAGTTTATTAATAACACCATATCTGACATCAAACCAATAAAAACTTTACCTTGATATGAATCCCTGCATTGCAAGTTACAGCTAAAGGAGATGAATGAGGACCTGTGAGTTCATGCACTGTGAATGTGTGCACATGAAAGAGGTCAACCCAGGGGTTTGTTCATCTCCAAGATGGAAGAAAAAAAACCCCTAAAAACCCCAAAACTGAAAACACTCAAGTGTATGCATTAAAAGTAAACCCTCTAAACCAGTAATTACTTACATGTATCTTGGAAGTATCTAATCAGTGGTGATAAAACAGCTACTATTAATCTTCCTGCAATAAACTCAAAATATTGGACTATCAGGTAAAGTTTTTTATAATGGAAATAATAGACATAGCAAAGAGTTTTCTCCGCACAGAGAAACTGCTTGGCAATTTTGACTGTCAGACCCAGCAGCACTGACTAACTGAATACTGACATGGATATTGCCATCAAAACTAAAAATACGAAAAGTTATTATCCACTGCAATTACAATAATATGCATCACAGATGCCAGTCTCCATGGAAATAAGAGATACAATATAATTAAATGCACTAGAAAGTAATAATTCTTAGATTTCAATAATGGGCTTAGAAGTCACATTTTAAAGGGCTTAGAAGTTGCTTTTCTGACAGAAAAGCTACAGTCTCACAAACAAAGCATTAAAACTGCAGGTAATACAAATCACACTCTTATCAATAACACAGCCAAGGCAACAGGGACCTCCCATGCACCTAGAACCTCCATAATCATACAATTTGAAATATCACAGAACTTAAGAGAACAGTTTGTTATTTCTGCACTGCATAAACACACTATTTTCTTGGCAACTGGTACATTTCTCATCAACATTAATAGCTAGATGGCTGTTAAAGCGAAGCACAAGCCTGAACAATATCCTGTGTGACCCACGGAGTGTTCAGACTCCCACATTCCCACCGAACTAGCTAAGCCCAAAGGAACTAAAGCAGATGTAGTAAAATGATTCGTGATCTTAACAGCTCTTCAAAGATTAAATAGAAGACCCATCTGTATCAAAATGAAGTTCCTGTTGCTTACAAGCCCCAGTCCCACCCTTTGCCCGGTAAAACCAGACCAACACTTTTCTTTGGAAATTCTATGTTACCATGGCCAGAAGAAATTAGAATTTATATTTAACTTATTCCAAATAATTGCTGCAAGAAGGCCAAGGTTTTGTACATAATAATCTTTCTGTACCTAGAAAGGCAGCCAAACCACACTGAGTTGTTTTCAATTAAATTCTGGACAAAACACTGCAGTATAAACACACGACGATACAATCAGTAAAGATTTCCACGACCATACATCTATTTCTGGTTATTTTGTTGAACACATCACATCAAATCAATTTATTTATGGTTATAGGGCACAAGTCGCTGGCAGGCAGTGAAACAGCAGCTCAATGTCACATCTAATTAGTAGCACCAAGACAACAGCACACCTCGAAACCAGATTTTCATTCTGTTACCGATCGTCACTTAGAAAAATTGCCACAACTATTAAACTGAAAATATCTTTACAGCAACTCAGTCAAACACTGACAATTCACTTTGCAAAAGAAATCAATACCCAGCTCTATCTCCTCTGCACTTGAAAAATAATCCAGATTATTTTTTACACACATAAAGATCAATTCCCAATAGATCCAAAGAATGATTTAGAAACAGAACATGAGCTGTAAATTGGAATCAACATACCAGCCAGCTTTGCAACCGAGCTTCTAGGAACGGTTTATGAAAATCCAAACATCTGAACTTTTCACAGAAGGGATCTTTGTGTGCAGTTTTCTCTCCACGCAATCAACGTGACCATAACTGCCTACTGAAAAGCAGGATTTCCTTTCCCTATGGTCAGCTATCTGAATGACAAGAAAACAATTTATGTAACTACGTCTTCTCCAGAAACCAACTCTAGATCTCAAACCACTAACACTAAAGCATGTAAAAGACCTAAAAAGAAATATTCTTCCAGAAACAGCTTTTTAGGAGTAAAAAAAAAACCAAACTACTAGGGCAGCAGAACACTACTCATAGGGGAAGTAAAAGTTCATTCCTTTTGACCTTTTTTTTTTTTAGTATCTTCTGGCTCAGGCAAGTAATATATACCATTTCCTCATCTCCCTTTTGTAAGGTAAGTGAACAAATGAATAGGAAATTATGTCAAGCTTAAAAACTTCTTTTACTTCAGCACTCACTATAACTTCATACACTCTGGTTTTATGCTCTATTATTTTTAAATTAGCAACAGATTTTATTGATAGTTGGTGAAATCTATATGAAAAATACCCACAGGATTTCATAAAGCAACATCTTTCTACTTCCCTTTTCCCCTTCTCTCCTCTGTCACCAGAAACCCAGCTTGCTTGGGACTGTGGCCAATTACCTTCCCCAAAGAATTCACAACTCTCTCATTTAATTGAAAATTGAACAAAGGATTAGTCAATACTGTACAATGCTTGAGAAACAGATCTAGCTTTAAAAAAAGTCATACTGAAGAAGGTAGGAATAATTCAGCTTACTTAATTTCAATGACCCTTATTAAAAGAAAAAGAAAATTGCATCCAAGAAATTGATGAAAACTTGTGAAATAATTTGAATACTTGCTTCAGACCATGGTACTATACATTTTTGATCATCACCATAAGGGCATTGGTGAAACAGCCCAAAAAAGGCATTGTTTATAAATGGCACATTCGCTACTAAGTATTCAAAAGTCTGAGGTTTCTCTTTTAAAGTGATACTTTTAAAAATATTTCCTTTGAAAACCTAGAGGCTTAAGACATTAGGACTCTACAGAAAAAACGAATGTGCAATGTTATGAATGACAAAATACCTCACAGTAAAAAGAAGAGTAAACCAAACAAAATTTCCAATAGCAAAGCTTCAGGATACAAAATTACAAATTTAATCATCAGCTTGCTCCCAATGTTATACAGCCACTTTCCTCCCACTACCGTTCAGTATTTTTATAACCTCTGCAACACACTAAGAAAACCTACCAGAAAAATTATATTCAGTCAGAGTTTAGGTGGAAAAAAAATAAAGGGATAAAAAGACTGTGTACATAGAGATGGGAAAGGAAAGGAGACTCGAGACAGGGAAAAAAAAAATAAAAAAATCAGATTTGGAGTGGAAAATTGCAGTTTGTAAATCCATGGCTGTACTATGACAGCAAAACACTTCTAATTTTCCCATTCCCATGACCTCTGATTAATAAAACTTAATTAATTTACATCAACTACCAAGAAACCAATGGATTAAACTCAGTTTTTCAATTATATGTGTACAATGTTACATTTCAGTAGAGACCTCCATGCATATATTACAATATATTAAGAAAAGACTTGCCTTTTTTGCATGAAAAAGAAAAAAAAAGACAACTTGGGAGCTAAGAAAGCAAAACTATCAATGCTTTATTTTTTTACTTAGGAGTTATGCCAAAAGAAAATCGTAATGAATAAACATGTGTGTTCATCATGCACAGCTTGCCCTTCTTCTTGAACTCCTGAAGTCCACAAAACCAGCCTGTGACTTACATACTTTCATACCATTTGATCAAGAGCACTGCTAAGTAATTAAACCTCAGGTAACTCTACACTACTAAGCCAGACAAGCATCAAAATTAACTGTAATTAGATGCTTTCAGCAGAAGCATCACTGATTTTTTGCCATTTTCATACAAGGACACATTTCTAAGTTGAAACAGTATTTTGCATAGAAAGCAGTCCAAGGTTAAAAATGGCATGCAAGGATCATAATCTGAATATAATGATAACATCAACTAATGAGTTGTTAATAATTATTGAAAGAGCTATGGTTTTATTACACAGAGAGTAAAGTGCTTGCTACCATGGAGAATATTAGCTTTTTTTACAGGCCCTTCTCCACGGCAGCTGCCACAGCTCTGGTCACAGGGGTGAACACAGCCCTGATGGGGACGAGTGGCAAGAGTGGCAGGAGCCACTTGAGTGGGGAGTGGAGAGGGACAGGAGGTCCCACAGCAGCACCCTTGGAAGCCCGTGGCAGCAGGACCCTGCTGGCAGCCAGGCTGCCCTGCTGGGCAGGTGTCCCTGCTGTGGGGGGCCCGACAGCCCACTCACCCTACAGCAACCCAGAGCTTTCCACCTGGGCTATCTGCAGCTCTCTGCAATGCACCCTCCAGGTTTCATAACCCAACATCTTTTCATTTCCCTTTCCCCCTTCTCTCCTCCGCCACGCACCCTCCAGGTTTCATAACCCAACATCTTTTCATTTCCCTTTCCCCCTTCTCTCCTCCGCCACGCACCCTCCAGGTTTCATAACCCAACATCTTTTCATTTCCCTTTCCCCCTTCTCTCCTCCGCCACCAGAAACCCAGCTTGCTTGGGACTGTGGCCAATTACCTTCCCCAAAGAATTCACAACTCTCTCATTTAATTGAAAATTGAACAAAGAATTAGTCAACACCGTACAATGCCTGGGAAATAAATACAACTTAAAAAACCTCATACAAATAGCAAAGCTCTGAGGACACAGGGCCAAGGCGTAACAAGGACTACAGCCAAGCTAGGCCACCTTCTTGGTTTAAGTCTCTGCCTGGGTAAACGCTTTTTGCCAACAGAATTTCAAACTCTCCTTTACAAATAACTGTGCTTTCTTAAAAAAAAAAAAAAAAAAAAAAGGCATTATACAGGCAAACAGACACTCAGAGGCATCAAAAAAGGAGACAAACCTAAATTAGTACAAAGATGAGACTTTTCCAACAAGCAGTGAGACACTTTGAAATGGATATCAAAGTTATGCCTCCAGATTTCAGTGATGCTCACTCAGTTGACACAACTACCTCAGTGTATTGTGGCTAAACATGATTTTCTGAAATTGTTAAATAAAAAATTGCACTACTAACAATAACCAATTAAAAATAAATCTTAACACTAGATAAGACCCTTAGTCAACAGTCACATTATACAGTATTCAAGATAAACGACAACATGGAACTAAAGATATGTTGGGGAAAAGGAAGTGATAGAAACTCAAAAAAAGCTTGTCTGCATCTACAGTGCACTTGTGCACATTTTGGGTATCAGCTACACTCTCTCTCTTACAGAAGGCATTGCTTTAAAGTATTTCTGACCAACTGATAGTTACTGGCTGCCAGATCATTCAGCATTCTCAACAGCTACTCCTTCCTTAATGAATGCTACGTAGAAATGCATCATACCTATAGATACATAAAAATATGACTGTACACTTCGTGATCTATTTGCAAAATTTTCACTTTTCAGTAATGATAAATTAACCACTGTTCTCCTATTCTGGGTTTATGCTGCTGCCTTCAAGAGAAATTCCACTTAAAAATTCTATCTGTTCTATTGGCAGTAGAACTTTATACTCCTGCACTTGGCATGTCAATATGTAACACTTGAAGTTTACCTAGTAATCCGTAGAACTGCTAGACACCAGTCATCAGGAAAGCACATAGCAAGAAAAAGAAATCTAGCCTTCCAAAGGAAGAAGAATTTATTTCAGAAGTTGGTTGGTAAAGTTACTCCCCAATAAAATGCAGAAATAAAAAATAAGAAAGAGTGCCAAGTTTCAATGACAAAGATTTATTTCTGATATAGACAGAAGAGAAGAAAGAGAAAGGAATTTGCTTGCACCTCTCCCATTCTACCACTGCTTTGCTGAAAAGGAGGCCCAGGATGAAATCTGTCAAGACCCACACAGCATCCTTCCCTACGCTTCCTGCAGCCACAGCAGCATTCCTTGAGTCTCTTCTATTGCAGATTTAAAACATGGACCTCAGCGCTTGAAGAGTTATAGACCAGGCTGAGGATTTGGCAAAGTCAAAAAAAGAACCCTTTACTCCACTAAATTACTTCTGAACATGCAGAGAAGTGTGCATTATGTCCAGGACACATTTCCAGTGCCTTTATAGGTTACTACTTCCAGCTGTTAAAACAAATTCAGAAATAAAACTAATCTCCGTAGAAGTAAATTTTTTCTTCTTAGTGAGAATCAGGTTCTCAATTTTCTGGTAAATCTCATTTATTTTCATTACACAATTATTAGATATGAGGAAATATTGCTTTAATGACCTGTAATAAAATCTGTTCCTCCTAGCAGCTATTTTTAAAGCTTGGGAATTAATTACAACTCTTGGTTACCTCAATCACATGGAACCAAGACTTTTGGTTCCTCATGCACTTCTGCATATCACTTGACAAGGCTCTGAATGCTTCTGCTCACAACAGCAGCCAAACGTTTGCTCCTAGTTATTACAAACATTTTTAGAATACTTGCTATTTCAGATTCTCTTCCAATAGCTAAAGCTTCAAGAACTCCAGTGGAAATACAAACATTTATCAAGCTTGGCAAAAAACTTGTTTAAAAAAAAAAAGAATTCTTTCCTCAAATATTTTTTTGCAAGGAATAAAAATCCATCATAGATGTTCCCATGTTTTGGCTAAACACCCATTGTAGCCAAAATGAAAAAGTTTAATAGTACTTTCTCTCTCCAGGAGGTCTGTACCTCAGGTGTAATCTTTATGCAACTTAATTAAGAATTTTTAGTCTAAAATTGCCTCCAGCCTGGACTGCCTGCTACACAAAAAGTTTATTCCATTTGAAGCCACCCCTACAGATATATTCTTAGGCTAGTCTGAAGACGAAATAAGTCTTTTTGTGAATTATTTTTATTTAAGTAGTCGAAATCAGTTCAGATAGCTCTGCTGCCCTCCCCTCCCTGTGTAACAGTATAGTCTGTCACGTACTATTTAGCAAAAGTGAAAATACGATTTGAAGAAAAAAGACTTTTTTATCAACGAGAACTGCCTGGCTGTGCTCAGGAAGGGGGTGTGAGCCAGCTTGGCCCTGACCTGGCTGGAGCTGGGACCAGATTACTTCCTGAGGTCCCTTCCATTCTAAATTACTGACTCGACTCTAGTAACCAAACAGATACCTTGTCCACATACCATTTTAATCTTGTTTTAGACTATATATATTTATAAAGAAATGCTTGGAATCGAGCCAATATTTCTGCTGAAGCCAGCTGCTGAATGTCTCTGATAGTACAACCACATATTTCCTGGGAGTTTCTTGAACCTGTAAATAACATACATTAATCAGGCACTTTAAAGATTCCACACTCGCCAAATACTCACAGCTACTCTACCCTCACAAGCTGACTTTGCTGGTAGTGTTATTCTGGTCCTACTTGCTCTGCTCCCAGTTCATGCAGCAGAACTGGTGCAGGTATTTATCACTGCACACGGTCTCCTGCACCAAGCTAACAGTCACAGCTCTTCCTTACTGCTGTGCACACACAGCTTTTGAGTTCAGGCCATCGAGTGCTCTTGAGGCAGAGCTGCCCATGGCCCCCTCCTCCTGTGCTTTGATGTGCATTACAAAGTGCTCCTGCTCCCGCACACACCAAGTGCATTCCCTGCAGAGCAAGCTACGCCAGTGTGTCAGCAGTGGTGCTCCTGATGCTAATCCTGCTGTGAGTATTCCAGGAGGACAGACCAGAAGCAGAGCCCAGCAAGACCTCCAGGACTGCAGCATGGAAGTCCTGCCCTCAGCCCTGAGGCTCTACTGCCTCTAACAGGGGCAGCCCTAAGCACCCTACTGTCCACTTCACTTGCAAAATGCACATGTGTTTTCCAAACTTTCATTTATTTGTATGTACCACAGAGAGGAGAACTTGATCTACAGTCTATACATAAGTCTTGAATCCAAAACCAGAGTAATTGCCACACTGGTGCGTTTCACAGATCCCAAGAACAGACTATACAGCTCAAACAGAACTGGACTCCACATTTCACACAAACACCATGTGACTGAACAGCAATCTGTGACTTAAGCAAGTTACTTGTTGTACACTTAACTAGTCCAATGAAACTCTATTGGAAATGTGCGTCTGATTTCAACCAGTGGAAATCACTGGTTTGAAAGGGGGAGATTTACAGCAGAGATGAACCAGCTTTGTTTGCATTAGAAATTCCGAACACTGTAATCCTATGCTCCCTTCACATGTTGCTCGTGTTGTTATGTAAAATGATTGTTTTTGGTTACAAGCTGCTGTACAGACTATTCCTGATATTTTCCCACAGATGTGTGATTTAACTACTGTGGAACCTAGAAAGAGATTTCTATAACTGCTCTCTAAGCATCAGCTTTGGTATTTCTTGACTCTTTTATAGATCACTGGAGCTGTAAGTGCTGGTGAACTTCAGGTGAGTCAATTCCAGTTTCTCAAGGGTCACTTACTCTATTTGCAAGTGTCTACATTTTTAATGCATGGTCAACTTGTCATCCATCAGACTTCCATATATATTTAATAGAAGTAGAGCAATTGATGTTTTTCTATATATATACACATATTTATTAAGTGCATATAGTTATATATATGCACAACTTACACATAAAAAGTGCATATGCATATTTATAATATATATGCTTTTAGACGGCTTTTCTAATTAAAAAAACCCCAGCAAACAATATACACAAAAAATAATTCTGCATATCTGCCTCAGGTTTCTAAGGACTTAGGTTTCTTTTCTTTTCTTTCTTTCAGCCAAGGAAAATCTATAGCTTCGATTAACATCAAATGGATCTGAGGGTGCACAGACATGATATTTGTTCCAAACTAAGCATCTAAAAATGGAAAGGGACAACATAAGTATTGATCTGAATATACTGACTTTTGGTTAAAGTATCTGTGAAGACACTCATAGTTCATAAATTCTATTTCTCTCACCCAAACTCTGACAGAGACAGCCTTTTACCAGATTACATTAAGGGAAATGCTCCATTTTCTAATGATGATTTACTACTGATCACTCCTGATCTGCAGGTGGCCTTTGCAGAGCACCACTCTGCTCACCCTAACCTTAATACACCAGGTGACCTTTTAGTCATTTCATTTGCAGGACGGGAATCGGCAGTTCCAGCTTTGATCCCCAAGGCTTCTCCAGGGCAATTGCTGCACTGCCCACTCCCATTATTCTCCTATTGCTCTCTGCTGTCATTACAGAGCTCTGGGAGAACGTGCACTGCAACTTGTCTGATGAAATTTTTGCTTATACATTTTCTTAAATTATGGAAACTATTTTTGAGATGCTTGCTCACCATTAAGAATCACTTATCTTGCACTGATAATTATCTTAATACTCACTTTTGCCTACAAAGTGAGATTTCATTCCTGCTGTTCTACAGACCTAGAACAGCCCCAGTAACTGGTAATGCAGTAACCAGTGAAAATTATAACAACATAAATACACCAAACGCTGTTCTCATTCCCTCTGTGTGGCCTTCATGTGTTGAGCTCCACCAGACCTGGAAGAGACTTGTAACACTGAGACAAACACCTAATTTCGGGTTCAGCTTGTGATTGAAGAGGGAAAATGAAAGAAAGAAGATAAATAGTCGATTTGAGATAATGTTCAGGTAAATAACTACATTCTAAGAAGGCAAGATGTGACACATGTAACAACACCGCATTACCTTGAATCCAAGAATCTGAACTGCTTAAATCATTTGACGTCATAAAGATAGTTACAATACATTAAGAGTGTACTCAGAATAAGGAATTCCTCCCACAAAATTAAAGGCTTTCTTTGCAGTCATTCAGTACATTTTATGCCTGTATTTTGACCCTTGAACTACAGAATTTAAAGTTACTAGACATCAACTAACTATTTGTGGTGAATGAAAATTCATTTCTATTCCATTGAAGGGCATCAGATACCTACGTTAAAGAATGGTATAATTAATATTAATAGTTATTTTATAGTTATTAATTAAGGATATTTTAAGAAATCTCCACTCCAAATTTCTTCCAGGTGTCTAACCTGAGGATGCTTTTGTTTAAGCTGACGTAATTGTTAATTTAGCCAGCATAAACATAAAAAGAGGAATCAGAACCAAGCAGCTGAGATTTCTTGTATGGTCTTCTCAGTAGTTATCAATGCACTCCAAAGCCTATAACCAGGTGAGATGTTTATCCCTGGAAGCAAGGACAGTATCAGATTCCTGACAGGCAGAAGTTAACCATCAGCTGTTCTGTGACACCTACAAGCACTTGCCCATCCTTTGACAATCTGCAGAAACTCCAATGTGATATTCTCTTCCTTAACTGCAAGATTAACTTCCAGATGATGAACTGCTTGTGGCAGTAACGCTCAGACAAGTTACCACTGAGCAACTCGCAGCCAGAAAAGAACAACTCTGCAACTGTCATGTGTCAAACCTGCACACATCTCACACAGATTTTGGAAGACGACAGATTTTAGGAGACTTTGTGAGCACCAAGTGCCACTACCTTGCTATTAACAAGTATTTGTACTCACAGCCACGGGCCTCTTTTCCACAGCTTTTTACCCCACTCCCAGGCTTTCTCTCTGGAAGACGTTTCTGTTCAGTAATTAGACATTCAAGCACAGACTCCCTTTCTTCATTATTTTGGGAGACATAACTGTTCACCAATGGAAGGAAAACAGCTGTCAACATGCCCAACTTGACGAGGTCCTGATTTGGTAGGGAAACATTGCAACATCACTAAAATCCATACAGATGAGTAAATTAGCTCAAATCCAGTTACTACCTCCTTAGTAAGAATAGATCCCAGTCTCTAAATCTGAAAAGAAAAAACCTATATTAGGAAGAGGTTAACTATTATAAGGTTGTCAGAAAAAATATATTTTAAAAGTAAACTGGAAGGCTGAAGAGGAAAAACTACAAACCAATTAGAACAGAACCAGCTTATTTTTCCAAAGGTGGCTGTGGCTATCTGTGTTTAAATAAGTCACTCCCCTTCCACTTCAGCCATGTGAGGCAGCCTCCAAGCCAAGCTGCCAGCTCATCTGGCCACGCAACTTTGCAATACGATGTAACAAAATAATTTAAAAAGTCATTCCAGAAATAATGAATTAACCAGAAATCACTTTGTGTACTCTGGTCAACAAAACACTGTTATCTCTTACAATAAGCCATACTGTTTATACAAACAAAGTTAGCTTTCATGCATCAGCCATCTATTTATTTAGCAAGATCAGCTATCACTGTAAATCAATTTCTTTGCAAATGAGCAAGACAGCTGCTGTAAAGCCTACTTAAAACTCTTTACTGCATTCAGTATTTGGACATGTTGCAGAACAGGTGACAAGAATAGGAGAAAAAAAAAGTCACCAGCACCACATCTAGTGACATCTGAAACAGTCTTCACATTAACAAGCATTTCTAAGGAAAAGCTATAATTTACTTAATAGTTGTATATATTTAAATATGAATCTGTACATTAGAAATTATGACAAGAAAAGCTTACAACTGACAGTCAAACTGGGTACTATCAGGATGATACATAAAATGGTCAACTGAAAGGTAACTCAGAATCTGTACTACAGGTTGGCTATTACATGCATAAAAACACAGCAAAAATTTCTTTTCACATCAGCTCTGTAAAAAGCACTAAAAGAACAGAACTAATCCTGAGTAAGCCTGAAGTTTCACGTAACTTTTGTCCTAGAACAGTCATACAAAAAAGTCTTACTAAGGGCAATTCACCCAACATAACCAACTAAAAAGGCTTGAGCCTCCTTCGCGACTCTGTGATGAATCAGGAGGTATTCAGAGAGTTCCACACCTTGCAAAATATCAGCTTGGAAGACCTCAGCTGGGTAGACAGTATCACCAATGGCATCTGCAATACAACTTGGCTACAAAATCTAACGGAGATTGTAACTGGAATTAAGTGGCTTCAAATCAAACTTATTCCACTATACAAGACAAGTAGCTGGTTGCAGAAGAACTCCTAAACCCAAGTACCATGAATTAGCCTTGTTGGCAGCTCTCAAAGTAAGAGCTGGGGATGGGGAAGTGCAAGAACACAGAGAGCACTAAGCACTGCACAGCACGGATTCTTCTCACTCAAGTTAATTTATCCATTCATCTTTTCATCTACTATTTAAAATTTGAGACTCAGCAAGCCAGATTTATTGCAAGCAGCCAACGTCTGCAGCACTCCAGGGAAAATCACGATGTCAAATATGGACATAGGGAGAAAAAGGTGCAGGGGAGGGAAGCTCCAGACTTGGATGCACATGATACACTTAGTACTGTCTGCTGCCAAATGCCAGAGTGGAGCAAGCTCCACTTTCTGCCTGCCCTGTGAGGGTGCTCATGCCCAGGGATGCAGTACAGGACAGCTTCTGATGAGCAGGAGAGAAGTACCGGCTCAGACCGTGACTAGAATGACGACATTGGGTTCTAAAGAACTATCTGAATATACACGGAAATAAACCCCTCTGTCAGTGGGGTTTTGATGGGGGTTTTTAATGTTCATATTCTATGGTCTCTAAGCAATAAAGCACTACAGTGCATTTTCACA
This sequence comes from Callaeas wilsoni, assembly GCA_013398955.1. Taxonomy (NCBI): domain Eukaryota; kingdom Metazoa; phylum Chordata; class Aves; order Passeriformes; family Callaeidae; genus Callaeas; species Callaeas wilsoni. The sequence goes on from VWPU01006025.1 coordinate 56,974, forward strand.
GAAGGTTGTTCATTAAATCACAGTAAAGCTTTCTGAAGCTCCAAGTCAAAAAGCTTAAATGTTTAGGATGAGACCAAAAAAATCCTGATGGCCTTCAAGTTTATTTGAAAGACAGATTACAGAATATTATGTAAGGCACAAATCTCAGAACTATTCCCCATTGTATTTACAAATATTACCAAGTTTTACAAGATCATGAATTTTCATAAAAAGTGACATTTTCAAAAAGCTTTTCTTGCTTTAATCCTCCTCCTTTCTTTTGATAGGATTAAATGCTGAAATGGCAGGCTGTTAAATAAGCACAGTGAAATGCCAACTGTGAGGCATTTAACTCCATGTATTTACAAATTAACATTTCACAGTTGCTTTAAATTTTGACATTATAGTTTAGTACCTTCAGGCAACTCATTTCAGAAGGTGCTGGATTTGATTTACATTATTTTTCATTTTAGATTCATATGTTATGGTACTGCAATACCTTGAAGTTTCCCTTAATCTCTGATAAAGGAAATTTAGTTTTATGAAAAGCTGAGAAATATTGCTTTTTTTTTTATAAACAGGTACCAACCAGCCTGGAGATCATGGTCTATATATCCCTATGTATACACATGAACAAATTCAAAGTGCAAGATTGAAAGGTGCTGTTATAGGTCTTTCCCTTGAGTTACTCCAGTGCTGATCACAATGTTCAGAATGAACTGGTGAAAACATCAAAGCAGTATTCATAAAAAAGCACTGGGATGCTCATCTTAATTCTTTAATTCTTTCTGTTATTAGGTTACTTCAGAAGGTATTTGTGTGCTCCTGAGACAACTGCGGCAAGAGTGAATCCTATGGGCTACCAGGCATGGCATTTTAGATGGAAATTTTTACTTTGTAGAATATGAAATGCAGTTTCAGTATTGCTAAAGTTAATATTTAAAGAAGGGATTAAAAAAAAAAAAAAAGTAATGAAAAACCCTACCAACAATAAAAATTGAAGAAATAAGAAACTCTGGAGAAATATGAACCTGTGGCTATTCTTACAGTACCACCTCAGACAACATAGTTGACACCAGAGTTTAAAGGTGTTCCCCTGTATTCTTCTTGGGTTGTCTAACTTATTTCATGATCAATAGTGGTTCTCTTGTGCTCCTGAATTTCTACAAAAATGACTTTAAGAGAACTTGGAACAGATACATTTCTGGTGTGCAGTTGAGAACTTCTCCTCATTACTTTAGATTCTTAGGGTCAATAAAAAGCACAAACCATTTACACTTCATATATGCTTTCTGGGTATAAGAAAGAAGATACCAATCTCTTGGCCATAGTTTCTACGATTTCTAGAAAACTACTTTATCATGAAAATCAGTATGTAGATAAAAGAAACATGACTACAAAGATTTGCAGAGCAGTTCATAAGAAACAAGATTCTCATTTCAATACAACTACACTTTAGAGTCATTCTTCTCTCCAGAGGTGGATCCAGAGAAAAGCACCAGCCTCCACAGAGCACTGGAGGCACTGCAGACAATGCTCAGGGTACTTGCAAAGCTACCTCGGGTCTCTGCTACTCATACTTCAAGTTCATCTCCATGTCCATTCTTCTGCCAGTTCTAAAGAAGGCAGACTATATTTTCCTCTTATACATAAAGAAACTTTGATTTTTGCTGAAAAATCATGCTGTTCTTTCACAACACTGTTCAGGAAGTGCTGGCACTGGTAAAGTCACAGCAAGAGTCCCACCAAGGGTAAGAGGGCCCAGGGTTCACTCTAAACAGATGTACTCCAAGGGAAAATAGAACAATTCTTTTTGTTTGTAGAAATCAGTCTGGTACTGCTGACTGGCAGTTCAGTGGACATAACCATCCACATTTATGATACAGCCTCCATGTCATATCTACCATCATGTATCTCATTATTTAGAGATATCTAATTATTTAACCATAGAACACCTGTCTAGTAATCCAGTGCTGCTAATGCTATTTACTGCATCCTAGCCATGCATGACTTTTACATAGCAATGCACTGATTAACCTTCATTCCAGCAGCATGTACTATTAACTAAGGTATTTAAGGATGTTTACATGTTTCATATGGGAATGTGCCAAATCACCTTTCTGAAGTCTTACTGGTGTTTCAAATTTGACAAACATAAGCCTGAGACACCTCTGTATTGTAACAGACATTTCAATAATGCTCCAGATATATTCAATAACACAGCATCTTTTTTTTCAAAATCAATTGTGACATCTACTAATGTTCCATAAATTCTAGGATCAGATTAAAGTCTTGCCAAAATTCATTACAAAGTATTAAACCTGTCTAATCTTTTATCACTACTACTAACACAATAAAAATAATGAGAATGTCAGGAAGTACAGAAAGTTATGAGAATTTTCCTCAGGACCATTGTAGAACAATCTGAATAAGGAGATGTATTGTCATGCCTTGCTGAGGCTTGTACAAATTAGACCCTGTTAAATCAGAATATATCTTTTAACTTTTCACTTCAACTTTGTCTGCTATTTCTCCTTCGTAGTTTCTGAAGTTGTTACTCATTCTAACTTCATCTCAAGTATTGCACCTGTGAGCATTAAAATAAGGATTTAATAGTAGCAAGATATTAAGTATTGCCATCAGCTGCCTCATGGCTAATATTGCATTAGGGCTAAAAATCACAGAATAGAGGTAAACTTTTTGTTTGGAAAAATATCACAATTTTTTCATTATAACTTACTATTTAACTACTCACACAGTTAATATTTATGAAAAAAAACAATTAAGTTCCAGTGCTAAATCTGTCAGCAACACTTTCCATTTTGTTGAGGATCTTTGAAAATACTCTTACTACTCAGTGAGATGTCCTAAAATTTTGTAACTTAGCTTGCAAATTTAATCTGATTTCATAAGGAAAAAAGATTTCCATGATTTCACTACATCTGTTGAATATAAATTGAGAACCAAAAAGTAGTTCTGCAAGTTGTTCATTTTCAGTTCCTATATTGTTCCGTATCGAGACTTTCAAAAGCAGGATCTTTAAACCAGGCCACCCTTCCAGTGGCCTGAGGTTCAAGGTGGTTGAGCACAGTGAATTCCCCAGTGCCAGCTGAGCTCGAGATGCACAACTCAAACCAAGGAGTCTCTGCTCTCTGGCAGTGCTTGAACACACCTAATGAAGGACTGCACCACAGAAAACCCCCCTGTACGTTGCGGGCCAGATTTCCAAAAATTTGAGACATTTTTAAAAACTGCCATTTCACATTAGATGCCGACACAGAAGATGAGTGAGAGTCTCTTTTTTTCAGAGTCTCTCTCCGTGAGTACTTTTCCATAGTTTCAAAAAGAAGCCATTCCACCCTCACCCATTTACTCCTACTGCCATCTGCTGCCACAAGCACATCAGTGCCACAGTGTCTGCTGAGCGTTTTTCCTTTCCTCCTCTGCCGTCAGAGTGTGAAAGAATGCATTCTAACACTGCTACTCAGCACCTAAAAATAATCACACACTAATTGGTCCAGAGGAGTACTGGTAAATCAATGTATAGCCACCTTCACTGCCAGAGCATCAACCCTGCAGATCCGTGCATGTTTTCATACACAGCTGTTCCTCAGCCATACACCCTTTTTGGCAAAACCTAATATACAGTAAGCTGGCAACAAATATCACAGCATTTGCTAGATTTTAGAACCAATGCAAAGTGGAATTTAACGGTGGAAAACTGAATGAGATGTTGGAATTCTGGATTCTTGCTGCTCCAGTGGAAGATGATGCTGGCCTCCAAGCACAACTCCAGTCGGATGTAACAAAGCTAGCAAAGCTAGCTGCACTCAGACAGCAGAGGGTAAAATGCAGGACAGGGATTTTTGTTCCACTGATTTCCTTACATGAAACCAACTGTTAATGTGAAGTCTTTTTAAAGCTCCAGGGGCTTTTCATCAATAAGCACACTACTTATTGCTCAGCACAAGCCCAATTCAATTTGATTACTAACACAATATCCCTCTAATGTAAACCTGAAAGCCTCCTTCGTACATCACACCTCTCCTTTGAAGAAATAAAAAAAGGTCATTCTCACCACCACGAACAAAAAAAGGCAGGCAATCTGTAGGCTGTATGCTGCTAAACTCCTGTTATCAAGTGCAATAATTAGTAAAACACTACCTCACAATACTGGCTAGGCAAAGACAGGTGAATCTTGATCACTGCTTTCTAAGCACTGCCCCACCATATACAACAGGACTATAAAATGCGTATTTTCCAATATTTGTTTTAATGCAGCTGGACAGCTGCATTCAAACCAGGTACAGTTTCAAGCACAGTTCTGATAACTGAACGTGATGTTATCCATACGTGGTAATTTGACAGTGGACTAAAAAATAAATAATTGCTCTATGTTTTGGGTTTGGGTTTTTTCTGTTATATCACCCATTTGATTGCCTAAAGACACACTTTCTACACAATGTATCAAGAGCATAAGACAAACTTCAATATGCAAAGATGACACCCTTTTGTTTTTTACCGTTTTAATAGAACTTCTTGATTTTTCTTCCCAAACATTACTGCTCAGCTCCATCGTGCAATGAACATTTGTTTCTCTTTCATAGGATCCAAACATCAGTAACCTGAAATAGAAAAGCCTATGGTAAGAACTGTAATACCATTACATATATCCAGATACCACATTAAACTCCCTATTCTTCATTTATACACTATTATTACCAATGTGTACACACGGAAGTCCAGACAGAACAGCTTGCACAGGCACAGCCTTACACCAAAGGACAGACACTGCCACCCTCTAGTGGAAGAACCCCTAACAGAATTTTTAGCAAAGGGGTTTTTTTGAGTTGTCTTTTTTCCCTACAGTGTCTTCCTTTCCTTTCAGTTTGTTTTTAAATAGAGTGTTCAGTTGGAATTTTTTCCATAAAGGACTTTTGTTTTATTTTAAGAAGAGCAAAAATAGCCACCAGAGTCTTCCCCTTTAGTCCTAAACATCACAACGTGAAGCTTTTCTTGGCTTAAGAGAGAGCTGTAGATTAAAATCAGTTTACTACTGCTTGTACTTATATTTCACTAAACTGGGATCCTCTTATCTATGATTTTTGTAACATTTATAACAAATGAAACAGTAGTTCCTCATGCATGATATCCTATTCCAGAAGGTTACAAAGCTTTTCAGACAGATATCAGTACTAGAAAAGGAAAAAATCCCAGACTATAAACTTTAGGCTACAGAACAGCAATCAAGTTGTTCCCAGCTTATCTCACAGTAGCTGGAAGCAGATAAATATTTTGGAATAAAAACTTCAAACAAACCTTACTCATTCAAAAGAGCTGGTAGATTTTAATTCCCCCTAAACTTTCTATATTTATTTGACAAGAACAGTTTTCTAAGCTTCCATCCCAAGTATCTCATTTGTGATTGTGATGTGTTACACAGCTCTTCAGATGATACAGACAAAAGCTGTCAGAAAAACACGTTTAGCTGTATTGGATAGAAAAACAAGCACATGAGATAGCTCAAAATAGGAATAGAACAATTTTCAGCCAGAACTGCAACATAAAAGTCACAAGAAAAACAAAGAGCCATATTGAGATTTCACCTTACAGTGGGTTAACAGCAGTCGGTGTAAGGTGAAGAAACACATCACAAAACAGTCAAACTACATATTTAAATTTTAAAGAGCTCTTCACGCTGGAATTTTTAGCTCAATTTCCAATTTCAGAATGACAAAGGGGAAATTTTAACTTCTGCTACACTAAGAAAATTTTTGTTTGAACAATATCTCCATTAATATGCACACAAAGGTGCTGTACCCTGTAAGACAGCTGCACATAAAGACTGACATTATTATATATAACTGTATATTAAAGAGATATCTATATCCTACAGATTGAAAAGTGCTCACTTTATGGCATAGTTTTGGAAGTGTATTCCTGCTTAATATAATCAGAGTTTATGAGCTTTGCTGTTTTCTTCAGTGTTTCTTTAACAAAAAGAAACAAAATCAAAATTTAACAGAATGTTGCTTTGTTTTTCCCTTTTCCTTGAAAGTTTTAAGATAATGACAGATAACATCATTTTTGCAACAACTAAGTTCTTTGAAGGCATCGCACTTGTTGAAAACTTGAGGTTTTGTACAGGTCAGATAAAGAATTGCAAGACATATTTCTTATAATTTCTTTACACCAAAGTTCCCATCCTTTCATTAATTTATGTGCAAATTGAATTTTTCTTTCAACAGCATGACAGCAGAAAATTGCTATGGTCAAGTCTGCAATTAGAGAAGAAGTGCAAAAAGTGCAAGTATTTGGTCATGTGAAGAGTATAATTTAATTAAACAAGCCATGTATAACATAGAAAAAGTTTGCTAAATGTTTTAACACTATCGTTTCACCACTGATGTCCAGACTTAAACAGGAGAAGCAGCAGAACTCCATTACCTGGCCAGATGGAAGAATTCTACTCCAAATTCTGTACAGAAGTCAAAGACCAGCTACTGTACTCAGAAAATATAAAACCTTCTGGGGCACTGAGCAAAACTGAAAACCACACAGAAATTAAAGTGATCTTTCATTCTGGAATGAGAACGAAGGAATGAAAAATGTTCAGGTGCCTATGGCAGATAGAAGTGCAAAAGCCCTGGATGTCAGCACAGCGCTGCACTGGGAACTGGCCCAGCCAACCTTCACACAGCTCACAGAGCGCTGGTGAAAAAGGGAAATTTCATCACTGTTGCTTTTGTATATATTGTAAGTTTCTTGTTTCACTACCAAAATTCTCTGTTTCTATCTCTTCAGATGCAAAGCAAGAGTATTTGCTCACTGAGGGATTCTATGGACAGCAGTTGTAGCTGTTTAGTTCAAAAAAAGAATGGGACAACTGGAAGATCTGAGGAATTACTGTGGATCCAACAGTCAGACATCTCGGCTGAGAAGTGTCTGTTGAGACAATTTTCAAGTGTGTGCTGAGAAATTCCAAGCTGCATAAAACACTTGGATTATGTCAGACCTGACAAATCAGCAACTGCATCCTCTCCCAGCCATCTGATCAGCATCTGTGACAGCTGAAAATACTGAGAGATCAGATGATGATGTCAGACTGAGCAATCTGGGTTCTCCATGCAAAGAAACTCAAGAGTTGATGCTGCACAGTATTTCAGACAGGAAAGACAACATTTAAAAGATTACTTTCAAAACCAAGAACAACTGCACACAGGGCAAGGTGGTCATTTTGGCCCTGATGATAAAAAAAAGGCACCACTGGGCTGAAATTGGAGAATGGCTATGAAGAGAGATCAGAGTTCAGCTACTCAGTACAGTCAAAGGAGAAATGCTCCTGGCGGCCAAGGAATGCAGACAGCCATTTAGTATCCTTGGATCACCCACACAGAACATCACAAAGATAGCGAGACAGGTAAGCAGGAATTTTAGCACAAAAACATAACCCGTGCTGTCACCACACAACCCTCAGAAGCAGAAGAATATCATCAGGAAATCCACAGCACTGATAAACCACATTAGTACAGCAAATACAGCTCAAATGGTTGTGCAATGCTACAGGAAGTGCAAAGAGGAGTTGATACGGGAATAGAAGCAATGAAAAGAACAGGTTAAAAAAGAGTCCTGCTGCAAAGCAGTTTAGTTCATAAAGAGTAGAACTGCACATGACTACATCAAAGCCTCAGCACTAAATGGATAAGATCTAACATAAACCAAGAGGCCTGACAAAAAAACCCCCAACAAACCGAGAGCCCACACAATTTTTCTCCAGCTTTCAAGAGAATAATATTCTCTTCAAATGAGGAAATAGATTTTATTTCTTTCCATTATTCTGTTCAAGACAAAGACAATAAATAATGCCTTTTAAAAGTGCTTTGGATTTATCTAAGTAAGACTGAGTGAAACAATTATTTTCCTTTGCTTACATAATACAGTAATATAATTACAACATTTATATTGTCCTGGAAAGAGACTCATAATTTGGTGTGGCAGAAGAGCAAACCAAGCAAATAAGAGGAAGTACAGATTAACTTGTAAGCAGGCAAAATTCAGAAAGGCAAAGGCTTGTACCCACATAAACCAGAAGTCCCTCAAAGTAACTGCAACTTTCATTTGTTCATTTTTACTTTAAGAAACGTACTTATTTCTTGATTAGAGTGCAATCACAATGCCAAAGCTGCCACTTTGTGAATCAGAACTGGCCTACAGCTGTAATTACAACACACTGAGGAGACACAGGTCCTTGCTTAGTCAAGAATGAGCAAAAGTGCACAAAAATATACCTTGTACATTCAATTAAAGTGACTTTCAGTCGACCTTCTGTCAGTAGAAAATCCTGTATACAGAGGTCTCGATCTTCATATTCATCAGATGGCAATACTTGAAATGGAAAAAATGGCTTGAACCTGAAAAATACAGAAGAAACTTCTCTTAGATCAAATTACACAAATAACATGAACATACAAAAATGTAAAAAGGGTAACAGGATGATAATAAATCTTTAACACTCTTTAAAAAGAGAAATACTGCCATTCCTACATATTCATTGGTCAAAAGGAATGAGTAGGAGCTACCAGAGCTTTTTGAATGCAGCAGACTGGACAATACAAACAAAAATTGCTTCACAGGAATATACTGAGTTACATTTACTATCACAGATAATTTTGAGGAAGTGGGAAGCTGGTAAAAATCACACAGTATGTTTATGGTTGCAAACATGATTTAACATAAGAGTCCTATTCCAGTAAATATCTTACTGGGTCTTTAAGTTTTAAGTTTATCTGCATAAACATGACAGCATAGGAAGACGAAAATATGCTATGACCCTAAACCTTAAACTTTTTATGGCAGTGGTGTTGGTACACTCTAACAAATGTTCACTTCAGTTACACAGATTGATTCTTCTCTCACTCTGTAAAGAACTTTGAGTTGCTCTTCTTAGCCAGACTTCTTGAATAAAAATAAAGATACAGGTATTCTAAATATTTGCCCTTGAGCTTTATTTCCCTCACTGCAGCATGTGATTCACAGGACAAGCAGTTCATGCTCAAGATAACGTGTGTAAAACTCTGACTATCTCACCACATAATTCTCTCTCTTTGATTAGAAAATGCTGAGTTACAAAATACCAATTTGGTTTTTAAGTGATAGTGCTCCGGTGTCGGACACAGCCCCGATGTGAGGGAGGGAAGGAGGGGGAGAGGCTGCACAGCTGCAGCCCCATCACATGGCTGACCCAACAATCACCCAGGCAACCCCAACAGCAAGGGCCACAACCCTGCACAAAGAAAGACATCACAGCATCTGTACTAAAGTTTTTGAAAAAAAAAACAACAAACCAACAAAAACCCCCAAAACTCTTACAGGGTATTCCTTCTTTCTGTCTTTATTTATTGTTCTCATTTCCTAGCACTGCCTTGTGCCATCCTTGGTTTCCATCCTCTGTCACTGATGCAGCCTCCCAGCAATTATTTATGTGGAGATTTACAAATAGCAGGAGAGGAGCAGCACAGCCTGCAGGATGTCTCTGCCATTTCATGAGAAAGAAGTCTTTCATAAGTACTGTTTGCTCAACCATCAGAGGCATCTGCTTGTCACATTTGGAGATCACAATATGTTCAGGAAACAGTCACATGGAGCTGAACTGAAGAGTTTCAGAAACTCAAATAAATAATTAAGCGTCCTTTAACTGTCAGCACACACTTTGGGAGGGAGCTCCATGCTCTGATTCAAGACACTTCGGTTCTGTACAAGCAACAGCCTCGTACAGAGCCATGAGAAAGACATTTCTTTTGTTCTTTTTGTGAATAAACACAACTCAACACTCCAGCTATTTTCCTGAAATCCAATTCAACTTCTAACTTTAATTTGGTTCCAAGTTTCTCCCTCATTAACTCCTTCATGAAAAAAACCATTTTGAAATATGCCACATAAAAATACTCAGTTTTAAACACTTTTTTAAAAAGTCTTGTGCATGATAAATATGAGGCTGTTAAATCACTCTACGCACGGTTTAGGTTTATTGAATATACCACAGCCAACTCAAAATATGCCTTGTGCATGTACTGACTGGTCTGGTATTTTACTCAATCTTCCTTTATAGTTCTTGAATTACTAAAGTAATAGGAAGCATCACAAGGGTAGGGAAAAAACCACCAAGATGACCCCACTATTTTGAATCTACAAAACTTAGTACCACTGCAGGGCCTGGCCACCTCCCCACCCAGACCCAGCTCACACTTCTCACTTTAAGCACAAGCAAGGGTACCCTGTTCCTGTCAGGAATGATTTTACCCCTTGAAATACAGACTTCACTCAGTTAGGCAGAAGAGTTAGGCAGACAATCTGGAAAATAATGCCAAGTTTTGAGTGAATACATACCTGTAGGTTTGAGGATTTTTAAGCACTAATAAACTACTTTTCAACTAGTATCAGCAACTGCCAATACGCCTTCTCCCAAAATCTATTAGAAAGACAGTTTTCCATGGGAGCATCAAACTAACAATCATCATTCCGAGCTTCAGCGACTTACTAAAACAAGATTTCTGGCAGGGAAAAATGACAAAGGAAGAGGATTCAATAGGTTACCATCAGCTCTGCCAATTTCTGCAAATACCACGCTTAAAAGTGTTGGTATTTCAAAGGCCTTTCACTTACATTTGCACACATTCTGCAGGCTATTTAACAAGAACACAAACCTGGACAAATCTGTTTTAAATGCTAAAAGTAAGAGCAAACCAGAGAAGCAAAATAACAGATTAAAACATCCCAGTAAGGATGCAGACATATGCACCTACACATTCAAACCAAAAACATCAGCCTCAAGTGACTTCAGAATAAACTGTTAGTACAGCACATACTGCAAGCCTTTGCTGCAGCACAGAATAATTTAATAATCCCCAGAAAAAGCCATTTTCCTTGCTAGAGTAAGACAATGTTTACTATAATTTTGATTTCTATTTTCAAAATCCTTTTTAAAAAATTTATACAACAATGAATTAAAGAGGAATTAATTCTAAATTACCAATACAATTATATACAATAATATATAAAACATTTAGCAGTGTATGCAGAACTTCGTGCAGCACTAGTTAAATTTTCTACAAATACGGGATTAAAGGCAGTCTCAACATCATGTTTAATTTACAAGCACTTATGTTCACAATCTTATCACTACAACTAATTTGCAAAATCGTTAGCGAAAACAGAAGACATCACCTATTTCCATTGGCACTAGCAACATACAACGAGCTAAATATCCCACATTAAATGCATTTTTAATGTTTGAGTGCTGCTCTGAAGCCTTCCAAATTTATATCATAGCACTTATCTATTTAATTTACAGGGAGTTTGTACATTTCCAAAATTAAACATCGGACAAATGACTATTTCCTGTAGATTTCAATTACATTTTAGGGAACTGAACTGTTGTCAGAATACTGAAGTACAAGATAACACCATTTATTTGGAAAGACCTTCCCACTGGGAGTTGGTGAACTAATACAGACCAGGATAGGGACTGCTGGTAACAGGCTGGGACCGTTCCCTGGAGCTGTAAAACCACACCCAGGAAACGCATGCTCCCAACAGGGTCAGGCATCACGGGCTCTCCCATCTTTTCCCCAAGGTAGGAACAGCCTGCGAGCTTCCCCACCTTCTAAAAGCAGGGCACACGTTCTTACAGAGCCATCCTCCCTCTCCTTTTGTTTGGCAGGCCTGCAGCAGGCCAGCAATGGATGCTCTCTCTGCAGAAAGTCTTTAAAAGTGCTTTATAGTAAATGTTTATAGCGTCTTTTCAACTCGTTTTTAAATTGCCAGAGTCGCTCCACAAACTCGGCTTTGTCCAAAAGCCTCAAATTCTGACAGCACACTATTAAGAAAATGCTAGCTGAAACCTGGCATTAATATGAAGAGGAATATCCATCAATCAAACTTCATGTGAAATTCTAGCAAGTGAAAAAAAACCAACCCTACAAAAAGAATCAATATTTAAAAGAAGCTGTAGTGTAGCAAGCGTTTCTTATCGAATATTGCAAGATACAAACAGCAAAAAATAGTCACTTCATAAGAGGAATTAGATGATTACACTGCAAGTAATTAAGATAAAGTTACTCAATTAATATATAGGATTAAAGGTGTACACTAAAATAGCACAATACTAAGCTCTTCCAGGCACTGCAGGCAGAGTCTCCTTGACGTGAAGGACTCCTACACCCCATTCCTGGCAGACTCCAGGGCCCCTTCAGGGGCTCCTTCGCCCTTCAGGGACTCTCTCGCCATCCCCACCTCCCTCAAAGTCTACAGCAAAAGTGTATCCAGAAAAACCCCAAGCAAATCAAGCTTATTCCCTTCATTTTGAGAGCTTTCAGCCCCTGGATATGGGGAATTCTCCCTTCCAGCTGCCAGTCCTGGGGCAGAACTCATGCACTCGGAACAAGTCAGTAATTTGGTGATTTAGTTTTAAAGATGTCTGACCTACATTCCCTTTAATTTATATTCATTCTTCTGTGATGATTGTTTTGTGGTCCTTTAGCCAACTTTTAACAGAAAAGAGGACAGAAGTCTTTTACACTTCAGTTTAATTAACCTATTACTCAAATTAACTTCTCCCCTCAGTACCTACTTAACAATATTTTTAGTTGCATGAGGAAATGTATTAAAAACTAAAAAAAAATAAAATCGATTTATCTGGTATGATAACCATATGCTTCTCTGTCTGCTCATTGCATCAGTTAAGAATATCCAGACTCATAGTAAAAAAACCAACAATAAATTGTTCAGGGCTAAACAGAGACAGGAGCAAAATTCAAAAGCTCTCAGTACTCTATCTCCTACTTGGAGAAGCAGAAAGTCTTATAGTTTCATTTCTGAGTGCAGAAGGAGGTGGGATTTTGCAGAACTTTTGGTAAGTGAGAATATTTTTCTAGAATAAGTTATAGGAAAAGTTTTAAATTATTCTCTGGTTTTATAAAGTAAGTTCGATATCTAAAAGAGTGTTTAAAATTATTGAATATCAGTTTAAGACCACATTAAACACTTGTATGATATGAATCCCAGCACTACTCTATTGACATAAAGATTAAATGTTCTCAGGTTTAGGAATTTTTAAGTTACATTTAAGTTACTGAACATTTGAATTTTAATAAAAGCAAAAAGATTTTAAACCTCAGAAGAATCAACCAAAAATGCAAGTACCTTCAGCATAAAGCTACTTTAAGTCTTAATTTTCATGTAGAATGTTAAGCAAAATTCTATCACAATCTAAAGAGAGACTGTGTTCAGTAAATTTCAACTTTGCAAATGCTACTGTATCTGAGGATTCTAAAATACAGCTGAAAGAATAACTGATGGATTTATTTTCAGTTTGGGGAATAATCTAAAGGTTCAACTAACTATAGAACAGAGTATGTCATTTTTAGATTGCCTTTTTCACCTGATTCACAGAAACACAAGTCAGACACTTGTAAAGTGTGTAAATTTCAAAGAGTGATTGAAACCAGATATTTTAAGATATAATGAAGTCCTCTATTCTTACACTGCGTGTAATTTAAGGTGAAGCTTTGCTTCTACGAAAATTCTAAAATATTACAATCCACTCCTAAAAAGACATGATCACCTTAATAAGATTTTAAAAGTACTTATCAGCTAACATTTACACTTGTCAGGTATTATAATGTAAACAGCTTATATCATTCTTCACACTGAAGATATAAATATGAGGCTCATCCTTATTTTGAACAAAAAAAGAGTAGCAGTACTGGTTTCTTTATAGATTTTGTTACAGATTTTACAAAAGCAATTCTCCAGCTTCCACTAATTTCTCAAGGAATAATGCTGCTGAACTGTATCAGCATTCACACTCAGGGGACTTTAATAATTCAAATTATAGTACATTTCTATAACGAATAAGACTAATTTCAGCTTTACTCACAGCCATGAAACTCTGGCTGACAAGCAGCCTGAAAAAACACTGCAAAAAGAAATGTTTATTTTCTAGGAAGTTTTATGGTAAACTGCAAATCAGATTTAGTAGTCCACCCACTGTTTTACAGGATATTCTGCCACACACATGTAGGAGGCTCACACACACAAGTTCTCAATATATGAACAGTCTTTTTTTTTTTTTTTAAGAAAGATCTCATAAGAAAAAAAGGCAAGGATTTTACTATTCTCTTTTTTTCTTCAAAGAAGTTTCACACATTTCTGGATTCTTAAACTACAGTCTTCTTTCTTCTCAGTAACTCTGAGGCATATCTTGAATCATACACTTGAGACAAGACACTTCTCAAAGTTCAATTTATTCTTGACTTCCACAAGACCAAATGAAAGAATAAATGAAAACAGTCTAGTAGCTTCTTCAAAAGAGATTGTCAATTTTTTTCTGCTTATATGACAGAAATTGCAGATATAACACAGTCTTAACGATATGGTTTTACTGCCTGTATTGAAATAGCCACAGGTAAAAAATAAATCTTACCAAAACTTCTTTCTTATCAGCACAAACCAGATCAACCTGACCATGTGCATACTTTTTTGCATTTCAAGAACACTAGCTTCCCAAATTCTAAATTCCAAAAATACTGAAACAGCTTTGTTAACTCAATGTAGTCAATGCCTGATTGATCCCTGAGTTTTCAGGTTCTGTTAATTCAAATTAAAGGATGAAAATCCTGCGGTAATTCAGACAGGATGAAGACAAAATTTCCCTGTCTAACCAAAAAGCCTGAATTGTTGTGGCTTTGCTCCAAATGGGACAGAAAACAGAGAATGTGCTTATGTTCACATGGAGCTCAAAGAGCAGTAGGTGTGGTTTAGCAACCAGCTTTTAGGCATTCAAGGAAAACAGCAGCAGGAAAAAGACAAACAAAAATAACAAAAAATAAAAAGCACACACACTAAAAAACAAATAAAATCCAAGCCACCCTGAAACTCCACCTTTAGCCTGCTGGAATAGGGATTGGTCCCAGTGACTCTTGCTAGGCAAACTTTAGCTTTTGCTCATTTGAGCAGTATGCTCTCCCATAAGGAAGTCTCAAGTCTCTAGAAACACCACCTGTCTGCAATCCTGGTTAGAGCAAAAGGATGATGGTGTTCTATCAGAAGTGTAAGCTCTGAACACAACTCACTCGTTGAGCTGAAGAGTTTTAATCCTCTGCTCTAAACCCTAGCCTATATCCATGTGAAAAAAGTGACATCTCTTAGGCTGCTTAGACAGAAAACAACTGCCTCACTGCTGAAAGCAGTCACTGACAGCTGTAAACCAAAAGTGAAAAAATATTTGTATCTGCTGTGAATTCTAGGCAAAAGAGCTTCCCAAGGTTTATCCTCACTCCTCCAGTTAGTTTTAAAAATGCTCAAACTGCGGAAGCTTCTCCTCAATCTACATTCATCCAGTCACTTCTGACAAGAGGGAAGATGCTCCAATTCACAGGCTGGGAGCTCAGGCTTAGCAGTAGCATTTTGAAAGCTGAGATGACTGCCAGCTCACCTTGAAGCTGTAAGCAGCAGTGATTATGGGCCTGCTTTTCAGAGAGCTCGGGGACTGCAGCGGTGGGGAGGGCACAGATGGCCCCAGGGACACACCATGGCCACGTACTTGCCAGCTGTCTCCCATGCAAAGATGACACCACGGGCATTTATTAATAGACCCATACTGTAAACAGGATCAAATAACACAGAAGCTCAGTCTGGACATGACCTGTGGCACCACTGTTGACAATCAAACACAGGAAGGGCTTGTAAGACTAATTAACAGGAAGGATTCCTGAACTTTCCAAATCCGGCATTCCTCATGGCAAGTTAG
Organism: Callaeas wilsoni; assembly: GCA_013398955.1. Classification (NCBI taxonomy): domain Eukaryota; kingdom Metazoa; phylum Chordata; class Aves; order Passeriformes; family Callaeidae; genus Callaeas; species Callaeas wilsoni. The sequence goes on from VWPU01006025.1 coordinate 72,761, forward strand.
AGTTAGGACTTGTGATTATATTTGATGGAAGCAGCTGTTCAAATTAATATAATCTTTTCCTACAAAACTCACCAGGAATTCGGATACTTACTCTAATTTGCCCTCCATTCAGAGCAACAGAGGAAAAGAAAAAACCATCTGAGTTTTTGCAGTATTGTTTTAAAACAATGCCACTGCCTAACACTGCTGTTCCCACCCCACCTCCCTTTCTAATTCACTGGGCTCTTTGCTTGGAAACATGAAGCTTGTTTTGTTTCTTCTAACATATTGCATCAAGTTTTGTTAGTAAGTATGCAGTTATTCTTAAAAAAAAAAACCCCAAACCAACAAAAACCCACACAACTGTTGAAGTTTTCAGGTCATCTCCCTGGTTAATTACTCAGGAACTATTCACCAAGCCGGATCATTCAGAGGTGATCCAAACCACCAGGAAGCCCTGGGCCCTGTCACTGCACAAACGGGATCTTCCGTTTCCACTCTTCCTATCTGAGCTTAGGCAAAGAGGAATAGCAGTTTAATTATGGTTTAAGCCATTTGCTACACAAGTGACATTCATGAAAAAGTCCATTTTAATTTTTACCACACAACGGGTTACCTTTAAGACACTACACATAAAACATGCGTGACAGGGTATTTCTCACAGGTTTAAACATAATTTAAAGCATTTTACATATGTCATAGTAGTTATTACCAGTATTACTATCTTCATTTCCCTGGCAAACAACACAATCTTGTACTTAATGCCATTACAAAAGTAGATTGTAATATTTGTACACATTTCCTTCTGAGTGAGCATTTTTCATAACAATGTTGCCATTAACACTGATGGAGGAAAATACCCTGCTTAGCATTAAGTCTCAGTTAAGAAAGTCAGGAACAAAGTATGTAAGTGTTATGATTTCCATTAGATATTCACAGATAATTTTTAAATATTGGATAGAAAGAAATAATTTTTTTAAATTTACATCTCAATATGTCCCTGTAAGGTTTTCAGTTAGAGCAACAAAAAATTGCCAAAAAATTAATTCCCAAATGATTATCCTGATTTAATTTTATGCTAATCACGTCTGGCAATTAATTACTGTCTTTGAGTATGTGTAACAGTCTGATTAACTATCATCAGCTGATCACTGTAATACTCTATTTCAGACAGAGCTTTATGACATCTGGTAAACCTTCCAAAATGTGTCAATGTATTGCTGTAGTGGAATTCCTGTATTTTCCATTACATGAAACAGCTTTAAGGGAGAGGGCTGGGGACACTGCTCCTCACAGGCCATTCTGCTGAACTCCAGCAGCACTGAACAGGGGAATTAAGATGTTATGAAGGTTAAGTTGTATCCAACAGTTTTAAGGCTAAAATGAATTAGAGCAGCTAGTAGAGGAAAAAGCAAAAACAAACCAAGTAGCTTTCCAGAGCCCAACTCAGGGTTGAACACAATTTCTGTGTTTTTTTAACCTCACAAAATTTAAGGTTTTCCCTCTCTTTTCTTCCCTGCTATGCCCAGCAGCTCCTGGCAGCTGGCAGAGCTGTGTTTGGCCACAGACGGGTCTAAAACACTGCCAGGCTCCAGCTGGGTCCTACAGCAAACAGTCCTGAGAGGATTAACTCAGGGATCCACAAGGGTAGGAGTCCTTCCCGAAGGAAGGGTGCTTAGGGAAGCAGATGCACCCACATGGCTTTGGGGAGGTGTGATGTAGGAGCCTCCATCACCATGTTGGATCATTGCTTTCTTCGAGCTGAAAGGATGGTTTGAGATCATCATGCAAAGTTTTTTGTAGTTCCACAATTCAGGGGTTTTAGCAGACTGGGGTGACACAAATTATCTGTTAATGTAACCTACCTATGTGGGTTGCTAATTTCTCTCCATACTCATTTTAGAAAATAATGCTTATTAATCCTAGAAGAAGTGTTAAAGTCTTTTACTGTACTCTAAAGAAAAAATAATATCAAGAATACCCAAACGCTGAAACAGTTTTAAATGAAGCAAGTGTGAACATGAACTGTAAACACAGGAGCATATTGGGTGACATTAGGCAATCTCTGCAGGAATGCAGAACAAGTAGTTTCCCACAGAAAGCCAGAACATGAAAGGACTGGCTCCAATAGGGAATCCAGCAGCCTGAGTCTGAGCTTCACCAGACTGCACTGTTCCACCCCACCAAAACCTACTGTCCTCACCCAGGCTGCTTGTAAGAGCTTTCTGGTCAAGTGCCATTTGCCAATAAAAGATTAACTGTTTCATGCATTTAATATATACAAATAGGTTTGACAAAAAAGACTCCTACATTTTTACATCAAATGAGCTACTGATAGCTGTATTAGCCACACATCTTTACAGGTAAATTCTGTGTCTTTGTTCCTCGAAGTAATCTCCTTCAGGAAAACTCAGTGTTCAGTTCTGTGTGACAAGTGGGGAACATGAATCATACAGTCTAAAAATCATAATACAGCCTGTAGAAGGTGGTTCAGAATAGCCAATTCCAGAGCCTGAACACACTCACCTGCTCCACCACACAGGCTCAGAACCAAACCCAGACACTTCTTAGGTGCCTACAGTTCAGTAAAGTTATATAGATCCTATATAATATTGGTTCTATTAGATCCTATATGATCTATATTTTGAAATAAGTTACCTTTCAAAAAATAAACACTACTACTGCTTATTTCATATTTTATTTAAATGCATTGAAAGCAACACAAATAAGGACAACTGAATAAAAAGATCCATATTTGTGTTCACTGAGCAGCATGATCAGTTCAAGATCAGAGTCCAGATGAACAGAAATGTGGTCTCAGTGCTGGTGCAGGCAAAATACCATCAAGTACTAAATAAATCTTAGGAGATTTTTCACAGTCTTTATTCACTATCTACATGAAAGTTCATTGCAGGACTAAGATCAAGTAACTTCTAATACAAGCCAGCAAAAGATTAGACAAGGTAATTTTCATTATTATTCTACAGTCTTTTATATACTGCTGCAAGGAAAAGAAGTTGAAGGAGCTCCTACTTTTGTGTCAGACCAATTATGCTGATTGGATTTCTATCTGCAGCAAAGGCAGATACTAATCTCCAAACTGTATTCCTTTACGTCTTCATCCATCTCTCCTTCCAACTGAGATTTTTTTTGTCCCTGACTATACCTGTGGTCTCCCAATTTTTTCACTAATTCATCTCAAGTCAGTGATGTGTTAGCTCCTCCCCCTTGCAGGTAAGGATAGAAAACATAACATTTGTTGACTAATCACAGAAAAAGGCTCACTCTTAAGCTGAAAAGAATGCCACCCGTGTACTGGGAAATGTCTGGTATGCAGCTGGTCACTCATTAAATCCGACTTTACAACAAACAAGTTTCAAGCTGGCATTCTTTCAGAATTCACTGTTTCCAGTGTGAAAAGTTGTGAAGTTCTGGAGCTGGGGAAGATGACTAAAAATGTTTCAAAACCCTTAGAACCAATGGAGTTGAACTTGCTAGCAACATAAGATTTACACACATGCATTGTACCATATAATTTCATACAATCTGAAGAAACTTGTACTTAGTGACCCTCCAGAAATGATGTATGCCTCTCAAAATAAAACAGCAAAAAAGGTCTGCACTACAAAAAGCTTCCTTCTACACATGTAGCACCCTTGAAAAAAATGAAAACATCTGCTGTTCTGAGGTTTGGTTCTGTTTATTGTGCGTCAGGCTGCCTACAGACCCATTTATCCAATTCCAGTAAGACTAAGAAAACCTGCTTGTCCATGCACTATAAGATAATCTTCCAAGCAGGAAACTACTGTCTACAGACAGATCTACTGAGTGAAATTATCACCACTTTGCCATTAGCAAAATAGTCTGTGCTGGCATCATTCAGAGCAGCACCTCTGGGACAGTCTGAAAATCACAGTGCTGCTTTACCATCCATTTTTGCAGAGCAGAAAAGGACTCAGGTCCTGGGGGCTTTTTTAATGCTTTTGTACTGGAAGATTTTTGTGCCTAGAATAGTCATGGTGTTAAAAAAACCCTAAAAAAACCCAATCAATGAAACCAACAAACAAACCACCCTTCTTTCCTTTCAGCAGCAGTAGGAATGAGAACTTCAAACAGGAGTGTCTTACAGATTTAATTAGTGAGAGATTCGTATCAACTACAGTAGAAATCCACTCAAAAAGAAAAACTCTCCCTTTGCAGCAGCTACAGAGAAAGGTCTCTGAGGCAAAGACATGCTCACAACCCCAAGCTCTGATTATTTCTGGTACTCCTGCATATAGCCTCATCATATGAATAATACATACTTTTTAGAATTTTATACTTTTTCCAATACCTCCATTTCCTCATTATGAAGTAATTTCTATTGTAAAACACATTTCAAATCAATAGCTATTTACATTACTTCTAGGCTTAAGTTTTGCCAAAAATAGGAAACTACTACGTAACTCTCAAATTGCACTCTACAATGGTAAATAAAAATAGGCTTGTCTAATTGTTCTTCCCAGAGAAATTCAATATAGCCCCAGCTTCCAAATAAAGCATAAAACTATTTAACATGACTAAATATATCGCAAATGATCGGTTCTAAGGGTAATTCATGTTGGAAGTGACCAGAGGAGGTCATCCAAACACCCAATACAGAAATGGTAGCAGCAATGCTTTGTGAGAATACTTCTAAAGAAAAGAAAGTTACTCCTCTCTGTGGTAGCATGCATTAAAATAAAGCAAATACAGCTTCTCAAAACAGGCTAGTATCAATACAAAATATTTGGGTTTTTTAATGGAACAAACTAAGAAATGAAATGTTCCTAAAAAATACAGAACTGATCCACTGCTTAGGCAATACCTGGTCTGCTTAGAATCTGAATGAATGAACTTTGCAAGATGTTTAATTTAAGCGAAAAAAAAAAGGCAAGTGTCAGGTTTTTTTACATCATTGCTTAAGAAACACCAGGAAGTTAAATTCTGGCAGAAGAAGGACTTTACGTATACACAACAGGCTTTGTATCTTCATTGAGGCAAAGTGTATTTTTATTTTTTTATTGCCTAGAAGGAACCCGAAACCCAAAACCCTCCAAAATCTAAAAGCAAGATCAGGAGCTCTGCAAAAGAACAAAAATACACCCAGCTATTAAGAACAGGCTGGGCACAGCATAATCAGTGTACTGATAAACCTGAGGTCAGGGAGGGCATTACAAGGTTGTCACCATAAGCAGCTTAATAAAAGGTTAATGAGCAAGGTAGAGCTCATTAGAGAACTGACACAGATGAACTCATGACTGCGGCAACAGCACCACAAGCAAGGAGACAGACACCTGAAACAGTCCTTACTCTGTGCCTCTAAATCCTAAACATGCCATGGCAATGCAAGGAACTGCAGCTCAGCGTTAACCACTTTAACAGGCACTATTAAAAGGACAAAGTTAAAACCAACACAAACAGTGTCCATAGCATTAAAGAACTGTTTGAGGGTATACAATGGAAAACCAAAGGCTGGACTCGGGTCACAAGATGAACTCCACTTTGTGCTGGTAGTGTTCACTGCCCTGCTCTACTGAAACAAACCTACACCAAAAACCCAGTGTCAAGTGAAGCTATGCAGATGCAAGACTGACTGAACAGCTCCTGAGAGTGCCAGCGTGAGAGATTTGGGGACAATCAGACACAGCTGGTGGGTCTGTGGCCACTGCAGAACACCAACAGTTGACATCAAAACCAACCCACAGGGAAGACAAGGCTTTCCATGCTCATTCTCAAGCTCCACTCACTGGTCAATGTATCTTAACACGAAAAAAAGTGTAATTTAAAAAGTTAATTCAAGTCAAAATAGAGTTTGGAGCATTTAAAATGATACATACAATTATTCATTAGGGCTAATAATAAAAAAGAAATAATATTAATTCACTGTTATTTTGTTTCTTAAAAGTGCAGTAGAACTCATGTGTACCACAGAAGACAAAAAGTTGTATTAGATTTTGCTGCTCTGATATAACAAAATGTTTGCAGAAAAGCTGTTTGTTACAAAGCAACAAACACACTAACATTAACTATAAAATGTAACTACTGCTATTATCAATAGAATCGCACGAATCCTTTATCAATAAAACCAAAAAAAGTCAAACCCAGCCTGCCATTCACTGGATTTTACCAGCAGCCTTACATCCAGGGATTTACTCAAATTCTACTATACAAGACAGCAAGGCCCATTCAGTGGTAGAGCAGCTACAAAATAGGGTGTTTTGCCAGACACAAACACTCTTATTAAAGAGACAGAGAAAAATGATTATATGCTATTAGAGTAAAACACAAATTACTACTTATTAGTTTAGACATAAAGTGCATCCCTTCTTTTTCAATTAGTAGACAATTGCTTTTATGGAGAAAAATGGGTATAAAATGCTAGACAAACTTTAAATGCACTTACTAGCCTACACTGCCTTTCCCTATAGACTCTTAGGAGTGCAGCAGGAATGCCAGATGCCTTTTCCTACTTTCAAGGTACAGTTATGCAGATCACACAAAGTCTGTAGAAATGGATGATACAAAATATGATCTTACTCATCACTGCTCTGCTGCATAAATTTTGTACTTAACTGGAAAGAATACAAAGTACTTGTGTAGTAATTTAGCTGTAGCAACAGACAGTGCACATATGAAGATACATTTTTTTAAAACAGTACTTTATAACTAAAAAAGAGAAGAGGCCAGGATCTGAGACACAAACTTAGTTACAGGATGTTCAAAATAAACTACTGGCAAAACTTCCCTTCATAAGTCACTCACTACCCAGTAATAACCTCTAGAAGTTGCCTATTACAAAAAACAAAGAAAATGGCGTATTTTTATATGCTAATTATCACCTTGAATCAAGATAAAACTCTTTTGTGGACTTCAATGTGGAAGCCAACAGAGTAGCAAAGTGCCCCTTTTAACCACATGAAGACACAACTCCTCACACTCCAAGTGCTTTAGTTTACAAGGTTGTAATCATTGCTATTCAAAGTTTTATTCACAAAGTTACTTGAGCAAGAGTAGGGAGACATCAACAAGGTTTTGAACTGCACATGGAAGCAAATACTGAGTATGTACTTAAAGACATATAGGCAATAGGAAAAAATGGGGAGAGAATAATCCCATTCCGTGGAGATGAGAAACTTTTAAGCTTTAAGTAAGGTAAGAGGTTACTAAGCAGTTGTGAAGCTCCTGACTTTCTCCTATATATTCTTTGCTAAGAAATACATTAGCATACCATAATCCCAAATCCAGTGGAATCTTACAATTCTGTTTAAAGCCCCAAGTTTTGCATCTTATCAGCAAGGGACTTGATTTTCCAAACCAGTTCTCAATAACACCTAAACTCCCAGCTCTGCCACCACCTAAGAGTGTATTGTTACCACTCAGCTATTACCAAATTTGGGTGTTCACCTGCCTAAACTCACCTGGGACACGCTGGTGAAGAATTTGTAGTTTTAGTCTGCGTTCCACAAAACCTTGGGCCACAGTGGACAGCTAAAGGCTGCCACCTGAAGCTTTAAAGGCCACGTTATGGACAGCTGGGACACCAATGACCCAACCTTCCTTCCTCAGGACAATTCCATTAATGTGCGTTGAGCTTAGTGTCCTGCCTACCCCCTTCACAACACCGGAGGTTGAAATGATACATTCAGTACATGGCATAAAATGTAAAGGTCAAAAAGAGCACCATATCAGAGTTGGACACAGTTTCACTGAACGCAGTAGGCTACCAGCCCACTAACCAGTGTGAAAATCAGCTATGATAATGCATTTTCCTCTGAAGCATTCATAGATTCCCAAGCCTTTAACGAAAGAGAACATTTTAAGTTAACTGTTAATTCTTCTTAGTTTTGTAATTATTTATGCTTCATATATTATGCTTAGTGTCAGTTACCTTCTATCCTCACACGTCTCATCATTTCTGTCCCAGACTCTGCACTCTGCTTCTTTCCCCATTTGCCCTTCCAGTCCCTCACACATGTATAATTGATGCTTTCTGGTGGCAGAAAGTTTGAGAAACACGTGGAAAATTGACTACCTCCAACTGAATGATGAGAACACCTCACTGTCCACACGCATCTCTCAGAGGCAAAGTGAAGATGTGTGTCTTCATCTGCTGAAGGGGAGGAGCACATCACCACTGGTTCCACAGGAACCCTAAAAACTTGTCTAGGGAGTGCAGAGTTCATTTGCTCTTTCTAGGTACGCTGAGAGTGCTGACTCTGCACCACGACTGTGCTATCCCAGCCTGTCCTGCGGGCTCTTCTCCACAGTTTACAGCTTCACTCTTTCCAAAACAGTAGGAGAATGGAAGCAAACTTGCCCTTGACAGCTTCCTTGCTGTCCAGGGGTTGCTCTCTTCTGGAGAGCAATTCAGTACCTCAAAATTTGAAAGGACTACCACATTACTCGAAAAAGCTACTTATTGCCCTGTCAGGGCTACCCAAATCTTGGCTATTTTAAAAATCCACCAGCTGAAAAGGCTTCAAAAATTACACCACTACAAAGCTAATTACACTTCAAAATTCAAACAGGCATTTTCAGTTACTCATCTCTCAAGAATTTCAGGGAAAAGGCTTATTGCAGAAGAATGTGGTAAACAAACCTAAAATCCTTACTTCACACGTAACAGAAGCTACAAAGAACAAACAAAAGAGAAAGGAAACGTGGTATCCTAAGAGTGGTAAGACCCAACAGAAAGGAAACATAGTACCTGACCAGTGGTAAGACATTCAATATTAATACAGAAGGATAGAAAAAAAGCAAATATGCCTCTTGCCACTTCTTCTACAGAAGTACCAGTGCACATTTCATTATATTCACCATATAACTCACCATATAATGCAGTCTGCGCATTTGTAAAAGAAAACACACTATAATAGGAAAAAACAAATAAACAAACCCAAAATGTCCCCCAAAGTTTTATTTACCACAGCAGTGGTGATATTTCTCTTATCAGCTTTTAGACTTCCCCCCAAAATTACTGAAGGAATTAAGCAGACCAAAAAAGAAACACACTGCCTATATCATGGGATCTCAAAAATGTTCCCTAGAGAGTGAACTCTACCTTTTCTTATATGAAGTAATAATCACCTCACCTCTAGAGGTAAGCATCAGCCACAAGTCTTGCCTGGTGGCTCACCAGTGGCAGAAGCTTGGGAGGACACCCCAAACCCACACACTCTTCATGGAGCCATCCTCCTACCTTTTCCAAAGACGGATATCATGGTCCTATTGTCGCACACCTGACAAGATCCCAAAACTTTTCATACGTATTAATTCTGCCACTTAGTTACACCCAGTTGAGGGCATGCCACAACCTCACTGCAATGGCTTCTTCATCTGTTATAAATGGAAAATGAGCTTTCTTCTCATGGACAGCTTCTGCCAGCAGACAAGCAATGTACCGTGCTAAATACCCATTAAGAGCAAAACAGCAATTCTGCTCTTTGGGTGCTTACACCACCCAAAGTAACGCTGAGGACGCAGGACAACTCACCTGATTTTATAATTGGGTAAGGTGTGCTTGCGCTTAATTACTTTCTTGAACTGGTTCACTATGATGGAAGTGAGCTGAGGCATGGGCCTCCCTTCAAACTGAGACTTCACCTCAAAGAGTATCACGGGATCATCCATAAAGGAGAAGAACCAGTGCGTGAAGGGCAGGCGCGTGAAGACCAGCTTCAGCTTCCCCATCACCCTGGAGATCTTCACGAAGAGGTAGGCCGACTTGCCGAACACCAGGTCGGCATCGATGGCCAAGTGGAAGCCACCGTTGTACTCCAGGTCTACCTCAAAGCCCAGCTCCTCGGGACAGCCCTCCTCATTGCAGACCACCGGCCGGATGAGCTTCACGGACTTGAAGACAGGCAGGACATCGCCGAGAGACACCTCCCTGAGGCTGAGCCCCTCCAGCACCTTCCCTGTCATCTTGGCCTGGAGCAGCTCCTCGAACTCCACCTTGATCTTCTTGGTGACCCAGTCTCTGACCAGGGCAGTGTCCCTGAGCTCCCTGAAGAGGAAGAGGAAGATGGCATTGAGGAAGTGGCACGTCTCCTCGCGGGAGGAGGGGGCTGGAGGGGGCTCCGGCTGCTGCTGCTGCTGC
>VWPU01006027.1:0-48147 GCA_013398955.1 Callaeas wilsoni
AAAGAAAGAAAGAAAAAGAATTTAGTAATAATACTATGATTTGTCATCGACTTTGCTACCAAATTACAAGTAACACCTTCTAGGGTCCCTGTCATCTACTCCAAAGAGATTATGCATGTCTTTTCCATGTTCGACTGTAAGAAAGCACAATGTGACTTTCATACATATAATTCTGAAATTTTACTGTATTAATTTAACTGATTTCAAGACAGCTTCTACTTTGTCCTGCACTGCAGAAATCTGAGGAAGAGTATCACTGCTGTGCATTGCTCTGCTTTTACACACCAGTAAATTCTTCCTCAGATCATCATGTTTAGTTGCTTTAAAATAGAAACAAACAATGCCACTTAGCATAAGTTGGGTTAGGTAATAAATGAGCTGAGTGCTGAAATGAAGATTGCTTATTTGATCAAGGAACCTAAAGAAACTGGGATTCCATATTCATGAATACCTAAGTTTTTTTCCCTTCTATATCGAGTCAGCAGCTGCACATCCAAAGCTGAATCATGTTTACCAAAGGGAAGGAAAGAATCTACATGATATGTTGATACAACAAATCCACATCTTTCCTTTGCTGTCTTGATTAAAAGGGGACCAGAATTTAAGCCTTTATCTAAAGGTTTCTGGTAAATAATACTGGTTTACATCATTCCGCTGCGTAAAGTGTGATCAAAACTGTACAAAAACAAAAGAGAAATTCTGTGATTTTCTGAAACTAGAGGGATTTTTTTCTTTTTTTTCCCCATTAAACTAGTGTTTCCCATCCTGGACTCCAGGATCTGCATTCATACATGACCTCATGTCTATGTGAGGCTTGAGGCACTCTTAAATGAATCTTGGCAGTGGGACAGGGACCTTTCCTAGCAAGCCCCCAGGGCATCACAAGCCTAGAATTCATTCCCTAATCAGTTCTATTCTGGAGCTGTATTTTTAATGTCATTTAAATCTCTAGTTATTTATAATGGCCTTGGCCATGTGGGACCTATTAAAAAATAATCCAGGCCTTCCTTAACCACATGACTTTTTTCCAGAAAATATTACAATAAAATACAGTGGAGAAAAAAGAAATTTGGTGCTTTGAAATCCTCATCAAATCACACACACTTGCTCTCACACAAATCTGTTTTCATACGATACAAGATATGTAGAACAAAACTCTCAAAAAATTTTCTTTTGTATACCCCTCTTGGGGCTGATATAGGCTGTTATTTTGATTTATTTCCTGTTTGTTGTGCACTGGCAGGATGTTTGAGTATTTGCAAACAAGACGGATGATGTTACCACTGTGTGACCTTGCAGCCTACTTACTAATGAGTTAACACAGGCAAGCAGGGACCCCGGAATAATGTTGTGCTTGCAGACTTGGGCTACTACTGAGTTATTTGTATTATTGCTTGAAGAGGCATCGGTGTTAATTATCCAATTAGTACCAATTAGTAACTCAGCTAAAGTGGAGGTGGTGCTGTAAAATTGTCAAAATTTCCCTCAACATTACTTCCTGGGGCAAGCTCCCACCTGAGCAGAAATTAGATTTTTCAATACTTTTCTAGCAGTAAGTCAAGAAACAACTGCTAAGCTAACTGATATGTTAACACAATTATACTGTATTTTAACCTATCTTCATTTTTATCTTTGTCTTTGATTTAGTGGATTTACTTTTTCTGTAGGTTGCAAATACAACTCATCAGAACACAGAGCTCAGCATGCTTGCTGCTAGAAAGAAAGTAATCACTTCCCCTGCAACAGATCGGTAATGCTCAAGTAAGCTAGATTTGAAATCAGTAGGGGTATGAAAGAAGTTCTAGATGTGGGGGATGATAGGACAAGATAAAGATGAAATATTTTTATATGCTTTGTTTTTAATTGATCCACATTTTCTAATATTACAGTAGTCTCATGACTGTTTGTAAGATCTTAGGTATAAGCCTAATGCAAAACATCAAAAAGCTACCCATCAAATCTAACGTATAAAAGAATATTAGAAAGTTTAAAATAGCTCTTTTAAGTGTGATTGGCTACTGAAATCCGTTTCAAATCTTTTACTTCTCTTTCAATGCGTTAAAAAAAAAAGTTAGGTAAATTCAGATCTTTCTACAGCAAGAGTTACCTGCCATTATTCACAGAACAATGCAAGATACAGTTCAACCTTTATTTGCAGCAATGTAGCTCACAGGAATTAATGATAGTGCCAGTGAGCAATTGAGGTCAAACTGTGATCAACAGATAAAAAAACTCCCCACCTTGTTGCACTATAAGCATATTTCTGAAGCAGTTTTTTTTTTTCTATTTAAAGTTGACCATATTTCCATACATTGTGTGTGAACTGCAGGGATGGGAACAAAACCAGTTATGATTTGGTATTTATTTGATTTTTTTTCCTAGTCTTGATATGACTGTGTATAAAGTCTTCGTAACACATTCCTTAAATTGTTTCTCTCTCCAAGAAACTGATCCTTCAGGTTACCGTTTTGATGAAAAAACACCTCCTCAGGAGCCAGAGCACCAATTTCTATGGATGAAGGTCCAAGACTTGCATTCTGGAAGCTTGAGAATCCATTGCTTGTTTATGCAATAATTGCCTCTTATTATAAAATTCATCTCTCAGCATCCTGTGCAGTCAATATCAAATAGATATTTATAGATTCAGGGTTTTTTAGTAGTTTAATCAAATTAAAAAGTGTAAAAGGTGCTGTTAGATGAAGGCAATGGCATAGTGAAGCACCTTAATACATATAAACTTGTGCATTTCTAGCTAATCAATTACATGGTGCTTTTGCCTTTTATCTCTGACTGTTAATGACTGCCATATTAAATAAAGTCTTAAATAGCTTGCTAGGATGCTCCCTGGTCTCTAGAAGGCAGACTGAGTGTCTGCCAGCCCCTTTGCTATAACATCTTAAGGTCTTTAACTGTCTGAACAGCTGGATGATTGCATATAGCACTGGCACACAGCCACTCTCCCCTCCAAACCCCAATTAAAGCCGCTGTCGCAGAGCTAAGAAAGCACAAGCTGCAGCTTTATTTTACGCAACCATCAGTGGCAGTCATTTTTAAAAATGATATAGCACTATAGTTTTGCATATGGCTCAACAAACACCCTTCTGTTTGCAACTGGTTAATGATCTGCCGAGAAGCCTCCCCATCTCTTTCGCCATTTGATATTATTCGGCGGGCAGTTGACACGAATACTCTTCAATCTGCAGACTGTGTGCAGAAATTTCTTGCAGCAGCCCATGTTTGAAATTTCAGCTACATTTATTGGTTAGAATTTAAAACAGAGGCCACATGACCTTTTTTTTTGTTTCTTGGTAGGAAAAGTGTAGGTCTTGGAGGGAGAGGCATCTTTGGGGGATGATTCAACCAACCCTGTATTAGTGTGGGGTGAATCACCCTCTGCCTATTGACTATAGAAGGAACTGAATGATTGACTAATCTAGGCACTTAAATTTCAAACTAAAGTAAGGTGGTTCCCACTCTTAATATATACATTTGACAGACAGTGATATACAACTGTTGTGGTAGAGCTGTTAATGGACACACTATTATATAGCATACCACTGTAGTAACTCTAAATATCACTGAGCTAATCCAAAATCTGACTAAAAACCCCAAACCAACAATGGTCTTAAGTCCTGTTTCAATCAATAATAATATTCAAACCACATCTAAATATGATGAACTGTTAATATTTATATATTCCTTTGCTTTATCTTTATATTTATTTTTATAAGCTCTACTTTCTTATCTGTTCTTGACACTGCATGAGTCATATTCTAGCCCAAGTTAACAAAGTTTTATTTAGCAGAAAAATTGCTGCAGACTGTAGCACTATTCTTTTATATCTATATCTATATCTATATCTATATCTATATCTATATCTATATCTATATCTATATATACATATGTATATATGACTGTGTATGTCTCTATGCCCAAATCACTTCCTTCAGCTCCTTGCGTTGGCAAACTTTAATATTAAAGGACCTTCATATTGATAAATCTGAAGTTCTTTCTTTTGCCTAAGTAATTAAGCTGACATCCTTCAAAAGAATCCTATTCAAATAAATCAGAGATTATTCGTAACAGAATACGTTCTCTTTTTTGAACAGGTAGAAACGCAATTTAAAATCCTTCCCACTGCCTTTTGCAGGAGCACATGCATTCCTCTATGGCACACTGCTTGTCAGAAGGTCTTGAAAATCTTCAACTTCACTGCTTTCTAGTAGGGCATGAGAAACTGCTGCAGTATATATAAATTCTGCATTGTGCTGATGTAATAGGCTGTTCTAACTCAACATAGCCTGGGTCAAACAAGAGGCAGTGGAAGTTCTCCTCTATAAAGCCACCAGTGTGACATCTCAGCTGATTGTGAGATGACTCTCCTGGCCTGAGGCAAGAGACAGTAGTAGCCATTTTATGGGAATTCTAGTATCCCAGGATAACCTAGAATTACCTCCATAAATTTTTGAAGGGCACAAGATATTTAAATATATGTATCTTATGAAAGAAAGAAATATGTAATTTTTTTTTATTATTACTCGTATTACTTTTTCTTTTTCCTCACAAAGATTTGGGGTAAGCAATAAAACATTCCTGTAAATCAATCCATCTGTGCCTTGTACTTTATGGGCTAAGAATATGGACACTGTTTCTGCTTTGTAATAATTGGTAAGTCTGATTCATTGAATTCTGCTTTTTGACACCCTGGAGAGACGTCACTTTGACGGTCTGCTGTACTTGTTCAGGAAAAGTTCCTCTGATGGTTTCTAGAGCCACACTGACCTTTATGTTGTGTTTATTTTCCTATCTGTCTGATGTGGTACTAACTCACATCTTTTATACCCTTTATAACTGTCTGTGTCTTTTGAGAAAGATACAGTTGCTTGCCTTTGATTTTTTTTCATGCTTTATTGAGAAACATTCTCTATGAATAAAGTCACGATTCAGTCTTTCAGGATTAGTTGTAAATCCCTCCTATAACAGCACATCTTCCTATAATTAACTCTGTGGCTAAACCTCCCCCTAACAATATTTCAAAGGAATTTTCTGTGCTTTATGTGTGATGAGTGACCAACCCTTTGGAAGTGAAAATTTTAACCAAGTTTATGTTATCTGTTTTTGAATATTAACATATTATAAGATACTTAAGTAATGACAGTGATGGGCAGAAAAGGAACATGAAAGCTAAACTTTTTCATGTAAAGAGACTTCAGTGAAACATCTTTTACATTCAAAAAACAGTTTGAGTTGCCAGTAAAGAAGAGAAAAACTCACATTTTTCATTCCATGAGGGAGTTTTTTCTTCCATAATGTTCTTAAATGCTAAACTAGAATGAAAAAATCCAGTGTTAGAAGATTCCTATGGTAACAGCAGGAAATAAATATTTTGATAAAATTAAAAATTTTAATTTAACTCACTATAGATTTATACAATTATATATTTCTATTTGATTCCATATTATTAGTATAAATGGAAGTATATGATGACATATAACAAATAAAGGGTCTAATTTATTCCATTAGATGATGACACCAGGAGATTCAGAGAGATCAATTTCCATGCCAAAACACATTTACTTTGTGTCTGTTTAGCATTCATTCTGCTTCTGTTCAGAACAGCATTTCCCAAACTATTATCTTATTGGATCAAAATGGACAAGGAAATTCCACAAGAGTAACCTTTAGGGTGGATTTCTGGTGCTCCTGTTTTCATTCAGTCTAAAATCACTATCACAAGAAACAGAAGGGGTAATTCACACCTCCATCAACAGGTACAAATGAGGAGTTGAGAAAAGGAAAGACAACATTAAAATATTATAGATGTTCTTTCAAACCTCAGGAGAGGGACACATTTTGGACAAATGTTTCAAGAGTGGGTGTGGGATGCTGAGCTGGAATGCTTTCTGTTAACCATCTCTAATTTCATTTCCTACCTCGCATTGTGATCCAGGAAGTCTGTTCTCCAGCATGAGTCATTTTGTCACATTCCAGATCTGAAATGAATAAAGCTATTAACATTTATAGTATGCTGTATTTTTGCCATATTTTGCAAATGCCTATTTTTTCATTTGTTGTCATTGTCAGGAATAACAGCTGTTATATATGTAAGTATATATCCCCATTACCAGTGTAGGGAAAAATAAAAATGACCTTTACTCATTTCTTAATAAGAGCTCATTCCAGTTTAAGATGTTAAAATGTGATTTAATCAGAGCAAAGGTCCAGAAAGAGTGCTTTATTATGACTGCTGCAGTGAAGATGAGCTGCCTGTGTTAACAGAGCCATTCCATAAAGGTTTATGAGTGATATTGACTTTATGGGGTTTTGGCTGGATCTGAGCATCAGAATCTTAGATGTTAGTTTGATCCAACTCATGGGAAAGCCTGCTCCAGGAAGGCATTGTGACTGATGCAAGGAAAATAGGATCTAAGCTGGACTAACCTTTCAGAAGTTATCTTAGAAAGGTGCATTCTTAGAAGGGGGAAACTACAGGAAAAGCCAAAATCAAAGTCGCTCATTTATAATTAACCTTCCCAAATAAATAAATATATAAATAAATGTATATTCAATTAGGTAAGTAACAGTAGTAATTAACTTCTCACAATATTATTGTGATACTATGAATAATGTTAGAAAGCTTGGGATTTTGGAGATATCAGCTCAAGCATACTCCTATACTCAACGGACAACTCCTGCCATAAGCCTCCCCTTGCTGCACTAACAAAACCTCAAAACCTCAAAATCAACCAACCAACCAACCAACCAACCAACCAGAAAAACCCCCATAAAAATAAAAAGAAAAATTGATAATTGAACACAGTACAATTATCGTTTGTATCAACAGTTTTTGTTTATAAAATCATCATGTTTTAGCACTGTAGGCATGCATATGGCTGCTGGCAAACATGATTTAGGTTGGCATATTCATACCTGTCAACAGTTTCTAATTCATTTTTGAATAAAGGTAGGCGATTATGTCATTATAGCAGTGAACATACCTTAACTGGATCCAAATGTCTTTAGGCCTTCCAGACACAAGAGATCATAGACAGTGCTTCTGTTTCCATAACAAAAGATTAACTTGCACAAGTGCATTTCCTAGCCAGTCAGAATACTCCTTTATGGCAAGCATTCATTTCAAAAATTGGGCCGACTCAATATATACATCTTGTTTTAAAAATCCCATCACAGAAAGGGGAGTTGTTTTATGTGGTCAGATGCTAGTCAGGCCTCTGTTTTTATTCATGTATAAGGAAATTGCCTAAGCTATGTGGAACCTGCTTTAGAGTCTCATTTCCATATTTTTGACCATAAGAATACCGTTTTATCCAGGAGAGTGTGTGTGTGCCAAGAGAGACTAATGTAGTGCCAGGTGACAAGAGTGAAATGTACCTGATCAACATAAACATTGCACCTATATGATAGAGATACAAATGGTAACAGCAAGTGCAAGGTAGCAGAGCATCTGGAGTGCCCCACAATAAACGAATGTTTATTAGGACCTGAAAAAGTTAGAACAAGAAAAAAGAATGTTTATTGTTTAATGAGTGATTTTGTTTACAGAATGCAAAATACCCTTTATTTATGACATTATTTTGATATTCTGCTAGGATCAGTACAAAAAATTTCTATACTTGCCATTTTTTAGGTATGTGTCTTAAACACTATCATCAATAAATGAATTTTAATGAAATATGTGTAGCAGGATGCTCTGCCTGGAATGGGGTAAAATAACTCAAACAAAGATGACTTGCAAAGCTACCAGTGGTGGATGGAGAAGGGGGCATCATGCTGCTTTTGGTGTTGAATAATTCTGAATCCAGCCTGACTCATCAGTCCCAAAATTAAACATCCTCATATTGAGGTGGAGATCTAAATGACTTGGTAATGTATCTGACAAAGGAGAAACAAGTGACACCACCAATAACTTATCTAAAGCTGCTGAGCCAACACAGCTGGTCTGGAGACATCTGACAGTCAATCACTTTATAAGAGAAAAGCTCAGCCACACTTTTTAATGTCAGGATCTTCTAACATACTCTTGTGGAGTACGTGTGGAAATTCTTTCTTTGAGTGAGGATGCCCCTTGAGGTTACTCCTCAGGACTGAGTGAAAGAGATTTGCCCAGTGTCATTGGTATCTGTAACTAACATCAATCTCTACTTAATAATTATTTTTTCTAGCTTTGATATAATTATCTTAATATAATTGCTTCAATATTGGTTCATAATGCACTACCACTAATTATACCTTATATATTGTGTAGTAAAGAGTTCTGATTAAGGTCTGTTTGTCTAATTATTATCATAATAAATCATTTATATTTGTATAAATATAGCTGGTTTGTCATCCATAATCGAGGGATGGAGTTGTATAGAGGCTCAATTACATCCTTTTTAATCTTTTGGACTCTAACAGTTGACAAAGTCTGGAGCTAAGACTGGATGCAGCTGCACCTAGAGTCTTCTCTGAAGAGTTTAGAAAGCAAGGAGGTCTTTTCTGCACTTTGTAACACAGTGGGAGGACTTGCTAAAAAACCTTTGAAGCTCCCATTGTGCCTGCTAGAATATGTTAGCCAGTGGGTATTAAGTGCCCACCTTCCCTGGCTGAACTTTGTGGAGCCACTTCTAGCCAGTGGGTTCAGCTGGCAGAGGGAATTGCTGCTGGTATTCTGCCACTCGATATTGTGCCTGGTAGTCAATCACAGCGTCCTGAATGCTGCAAATAAAGCCACAAGTCGCAGCAGCTGCTCTGACAATGAGAGGATATGCCTGGTCTCCCTCCTATGGGTGTCATGCTGAATAACCTCATCATCCAAGCGAACCGGGTGGGGTCTTTCCATCACTGCCAGCTTCTCTTAGCCCGTCTATCTGTTCCCACAAGTGTGTCATAACCAGTGTGTTATTAAGATAGATTAATCTCTCACCACCTTTACATTACTGCTATCAAACTGCAAGTAGTCCTAACTACTTTATTTCTTAGGCAGTCCTCTGAGGTCTGCTAGACAGAAAACTTCACAAAAAGCAAAGCTAATAAGATGGATGGAATCCCTCCTGGGGATTTTTGCAATCCGTCAAAATTCAGTAAATGCAGATGATGGATGATAAATACAAACCTAAAAAAGGTTTGAAGAAGAAAAACTGGTCTATTTATTTAGCAAAGGTAGAAGTGTTAATGAATTTGGCTGCATGGAAGCATCATCTACCATGGGTGGTTAGGGCTCAGGCTTGAACAACAAAAAGTGATAAATGAGACTCAGCTACAAAATAATTGTTAGGTTATGAGCATCCCCAGAAACCTCGTATGTGTTTGACAATTTTAAATCTATCTCAATTTCTTATTAAATAATGTATATATGTGAGAAGAGAGCATAAACCCACACAAAACTCTTTGAATAAAAGCTGTTCTTACTTGTTATCCGTGACAATGAACTCACTGCTGTAGCTTCAACCCTACCATGACTGTTTCATTCAGACACAACTTTCCTTGATCAGTCTAAACCTCAGATTTTCTGAACATGAAGGGTATAGTTTAGGTACCTCAATAATCTTTCAGTGGAAGTGTAAAACAACTGTTTCCCTTGTAATACCACAAGTGGATTTTTATTGCTATTACTCCCATATCTACAGCTACCAATCACCAAATGGGCTTAACCAAATACTACCAAATACCACCAAGCACCAGCTGAGGTTAACTAGATAGAACAGGGGAGTTGTAGAGATGTGGCAAGGCTGTGTTAGTTGCTTTATGCCAATAAGTACTGTAGTCATTGAATATTCATTAGTTATGTCTGCATAATATTGCTAGACATTTGAAATCTGATTTTTCTTTAAATGATCCATACATGCTATTGGAAGCATCCTAGCTTTTATTTAAAAAAAAAAAAAAACTGAAACAATTACCTCCTTTCCTAACACTTTGTGTCATTTATGAGGCAGTGGTATTTTAGCTTTCCTGTGGTTTTGAAAAAGAAAGTTGAACTGCAGCTTTCATCTCAGGAGAGAATCTGGTCATTGATGACAATATTATTTGTCTATTTTAAATATAAAGTTGTGGAGTTTTTTTCCAGTGCAGCCTGGTCTAGTTTTAAAATAGTGTGCCTTTTGATGTGCTCTCTTAAAAGTGCTTTTTGGTACTGCTAGAGCTGGAGAACCCCTCATGCCCGGGGTATTGATCTGGCAGGAAGCATAATGCCTGCAGATATACCTGTGAGACTATGATTTATAATTTTTATGTCTGTTTGATTTAACAGGCTAGAGCAGGAGAAGGATCCAAGTCAAGCTAAAAGGCTGCATTACTGGTAAATATGAGCTGGAGAGCCAAGACAGCCTGGATCTCTTTACAAACATTATGCTGTTTCCTGGCTTTGAGATGCAATGGGAAATTCAGAGACATGGCATGAGCAGAAAGCTTTCTAAGATGTAAATGTATGTGTCTTATCCTGCAGAGAGTGAACTCATTTGTAGTAAGTGAAAGCCCATTGGCAGAGAACTGACATTATAGTCAGTTTGCTATGGAGTGCCACTTTGGCAAATAAAACCCCTTCACAGGACATTCTCCTCCTAAGCCAACCCCATCACAGAATTCAGCCACTTACTCACTCATCTCTCCCAATTACTAATTTTTAAGATTAAGACTAGCATTTTTAGTGACAGCACATGCCTTGTATGAATAGCTTTTTTGTACTGACATCTCTAGCCTCAATCCATTATGTGAATAGAGTGAAATTTATTAATTCTTTGTTGTTAAACAGCTGTGCTATGGTTCTCGAGCTCCTTCAAGTGAAGCCACATTCATTTGTCAAAACTGGGACTGAGTAAATTAAAATAGAAAATGCAAATAGTTAACAGCTGAGACCAGAAATGCCTCAGTCTTTCGTGTGCCCTTCTCATGATGTGTACCATCATAGTAATGTTTTGTTAGAATAAAAAACTGCTTCAACTTCACCTTTCTGTCTCCATGACCCAGAGACAATGGGAGCCAGCATCTTGACATTTCCATATTTAAAATTCCAGCACATACTGGAAAGAAACATTTTTCCTCCCTGGTTAATGAACAATGGGACAGAAAATCAGAGACACTGTCAACATTATAACTAACAGAAATAAGAGAAATGTATTTTTAAAAACACTAGGAACACAGAATGCATTCTCCGTACATTTTGCAGTTGAATTTTGATCCAGTTTATCCAATCCTCTAAATAAATACATTGCTTTGGATCATTATCCACTTGGGAGAATGCCATAAAAATGTACCACTAGTTGACTTACAGAAAGGAAAATATTACAAATTGTAAATTGAGCACAGCTGGGCAATATCCTAGTGGGAGCAATTATTTTGGCATTATAAAATGCAGGAGATTACAAACCCTGAAATGAAGAAAAGCAATGACCTTTCTTCACTAGAAAAGTCTTGCTCAGTAAGTCTTGCTGAGAGATGGGTGGCAACACAGATTGATCTATCATGTTGCAAACACCATAATTAATGTGAATGACACTTTAGACTCCAGGGAATCAGGTAGTGTTAAAGGTGTTTTGTCCTGTGGAAGATGGCAACTGAGACTGGGGCTTTGAATGAATACTTCGCTCCAGGCATTACCTTTATAAGTACAATTTCCTCATCATACAGCCTCTCACACACCTCTTTTATGCTTTCAATCACAGCCATCAGAGACTAGTAATGGTGCCGGGGGGGATGTATCATGTTAACTCAGGAGCTTACAATCTGATATCTCCCAATATGCATTTAAATGGTTTCCTACCTTCAGTACAAAAAAAAAAAAAATTATATATATATATATAAAAATTTAAAAATTCTATTGTGAATCTTTTTTCTTCTTTATTTTGGAAATTACTAAGGAGGGTGAAAAATAGTGTAATAAGTGCTGAATAAGTACTGTTTATGGTGATTTAATGCTACTATTCTAGTTAAACTAGTGTTACTAAAAACCCACCAAAGCAAAAGCCAAGCATGACTGCATACAGTACTGTCATTTCCTTTCTGTAGTGTGTGCTTTCATTGATTAATAAAGTATCTCAGATTGCCTCCATAGATGTATTCCAGCAAAATGCAGTAGAGATATAAGTACTTAGGCTATTTGTGTTGCTTCTCATTTTTTCAATAATCTCTACTGTAACATAGCTTGGATAAGAACTAATTCACTTCTAAGTCTATTACATAAAAATGAATGTACATTCATGCAAACTCTCACGAAAATTCTGGTTTAATACTGGAGATGAAAACCTTAATCAAGAGGAAATATTACTCTCTGGTTCATAGATATGGAAAACTCAAATATCTTGAATCGTAAGCAATACTTGGTGCACAATATGCAGTCCTCCTAAGACCTGACAGATAATGAATTTAGGCCCTGGGTAACAGTCCAGTCCACCTGCTTTTTGTCATTGCCTAGAAGGCTAAATGCCAAAATACAGTATGTCTGAATGCTCTTTGGATAGCCATCCTTATCAAGTATCACACATTTGGATACAGGAAATTATTTCCAGGCTAGAAATGCTCTATAAACCAGACATAGATAAAGTATTTCTACATCCTCACAGGTGCTTGAAGAGTTAGTCATGATGGAGATGACACTACTTAGGTGGGGGGCGTGTGTATGTGTGTCTAATAATCTAGTGAAATTAGCAAGCAATCAAGCAAACGAGTTGTTTTACAGCCCCTTTTTGCACCAAGTAGTTTTGGAGCAAATGTTCCCATAGCTCGGGAAGAGGTACCAAACATCACCTCTTAGGTAGATGCTACCTGGCAGTGTTCTTCAAAGCACGTGGTCTGCACAGCCCACTAATGAGGCCTAAGATGCAACGTGGAGTCTGCAGTAAGTATAGAGAGTATGTGGCTGGAACTGCTGTAAGATTTTAATATTTTAAAATATAAATTCAGTGGCACTGTATGCCACCTTTCTCAGAGTTTTTTGAATGCTGCTGCCACTAAAGTAGATGTTTCAGTAGAGTTTTTTGGCAATTCTGCCTTTAATTCCCACTCTCATTTCCAACCTTTCCTTGTCATATCCTACTTAGAGGCAGTTCCCAGGCTGTAGATTGAAGCTGCCAGTAGAAACTGCAAGGAGGGGAACTAGGAAGGAAAGGGATTTCCTGCATTTTATTCTCTAATAACTAGTAAACATTAACATAAGAAATAAAAGAAAAAGAAATCAAGGAATTCTTTAACCCAGGGCAGGATAGCTGATGCTGAGGGGTGGGAAACCTGTTACGTAGCATATCTAAACACTTTCAGCCAGTGAGTTTCTCTGTGCAGGATAGACTGATTTCTATATCCAGAGTAAGAAGCTTTCACATTCTGGGTCCTACTTCTTTGCCTTGTGTCCCATGAAACCTGTCATAAAAGTGTGTCATGGTTTAACACTACAATGAAATTCTCTTGCTGGGAGCCTAGCTAGAAACGAGGGGTTCTTGCTATAGTAATTCCTAAAACATGCAACTCAAATTTACATACAACAGTTTAAAGGTATTTCCATTTCCTTCACCCGTAGTAGCTTTGGATCAGACTGTCACAATTAATCGCTGAACAGCAAGAACAGTTATAAATTTGATCTAATGCATTCGAATAAAATCTGCTGTTATCTCAAACTTCTCAAGCCTCATGTTGGGCACCAAAATGTTTAAACCAGCTGGCAACTAAGCCCCACACAGCCACTCGTTTACTCTCCCCTGGTTCGAAGGGGGAGAGGATCAGAAGAGTAAAAGTGAGGAAACTCGTGGGAGACTGGCAGGTAAAAGCCACACATGCAAGCAAAGCAGAAGCAGGAAATTCGTTCCCACTTCCCATGGGCAGGCAGGGCTCAGCCATTCCCAGGAAAGCCTGGCTCCATCAGGCGTAGCTTTGACTTGGGAAAACAAACTCTTTCACTCCAAATGCTTCCCCCTTCCTCCTTCTTCCCCCAGCTCAATAAAGGCCTGGATTCTGTGCTAGAACTGCTCAACAGTAACTAAAATATCCCTGTAATATTGACACTGTTTTCAGCACAATCCAAAGCTGTGGAGACAGAGTTTTTGCAAGAAAATGGACACATGGTGCACCAGCCATAAGGACAAGTGAACAGAGCACGTAGAAAACGTACACAGCGAGAGAATGCTGATGCTTCAAGGACAGAGGGACAACAGAAAAAGAAAAAACATAAACAAAGATAGAAAACTGTCTGATGATTTGTGTGAATGGGTGCACGGTAGCCGGGCCAACAGAGCGGGAGATCCAATTAAATCATTCCATGTTTTATGTGTGTATATTGCTTTGCCAATCATGTAATGTGTGGATGCCTGGACAGGGGGAGCACAGTGTATAATGAGGGTGCTTGGGGGAATAAAGTGGCTTCTGCTGGATTCATATTGGATCGTGCCTAGTCCGTTTACTCCCGCACAAAGCAGTCCCATGAAAGTTACTGTGAAGAAAATTAACTCTCTCCCTACCAAGCACAGCCTGCACAAAGACACAGCCAGAATTTTATCATGAAATGTATCCTCCTGTCTCTTCCTTCAGTGGCCTTCAGTCAATTTATATGGGTGTTAATAGATCAAGTGCAGTGTAGGGCAGTAGGTACTTCTAGAATAGGAAATTGCTCTTACAAACCCCCGAAAAGGACTGTCCCACATACTTTGGCTGCTTTTACTTCGAAGAGAGATAAGTGGGCTTGTGTTTCCTAGTGTTAGCACACAGGCTGGCAAGGTTAGCACGTACTACTGACCCTTTCCTCATGCCCCAGGGAACTGAATTTATTCTGCTTCTGATGCCAAATACAGCACTTACAAGGCTGGAGCTGAGGAAGGAAAACTGGTGGAGGAATGGAAACAGAGAGAGGAAAGGACACAGTTGCTTGAACAAGTCTTTCCACATATCTCCTGTTCAGAGAAGGTGTGGTAAAATAGCATCTTTGGAGGGGAATAAAAACAACAAGAAAAAGAAGCTGGTTCCTCTGTGCTGTGTTTTTTATTCATTCATTCTCACTTTTTGTCCCTCCCTCCCCACAAGAAGGATGAAAGGACAAAACAGCTGGACCATGCAATTACTTATGATCTGTCTTTTGGCATGGCAGAATCACTCCCTCACTCTCAAAGCAGATTTTGGATTTTATGAGAGCCTTTGGCAATCACCAGCTCTATCCCTGAGGCCCAGAGCAAAATCTGCAAATGACTTTCAACTTTGGCTTCTGCAAAATTTTGAAAGTATCTTCAGTTGTTCATCCTACACTTTTTCACAATACTGGGGTAATATTGTGGAAGGATGAAGGAGGCAAATTATTGAATAGAAAAGAGTGGAAAAAAAAATCCAAAACAAGTTCAACCCAGTTCAGGGGTGAGAAAAGAATTGCTAATGTCAGTGTACTGAATCTCTTTGAGCTACTTGGAGAATTCTGTTTGGTGCTACTGACAGTCTATAATGTTTCTTTAGAAAGTTTGGATTATACTCCATGTTTCCTGTCAATCTGATGTCTGACATATACATTATTTCATTTAAGCGCACTCAATCCAACTGATTTTAATAGTAAGTTTTGTGAATGCCAAGGTTCTTATTCATGCTTACATCAATGAACTGAAAGAAATTATTACAACAGTGACTACAGGTAAACTAGATTGTGCTCTCCATATGACTGCAGGCTTTGGAAGTGGCTTAAATTTCTCCATACTGTGGAAAAAAGAAACTTTTTTTATCTGCCAAAAGATATGACATTGGTTGGTTGGCTGCCTGACCAAATGTATTGCAATCTTTACCCTTTTTAGTATCTCATCTCTTTCTTATTCTTTCTTTCTTTCTTTCTTTCTTGTTTGTAAAAAAGAAACTGGGAAGAGAAGAATGATTTTTAAAAAAACAGTTCTGAATATTATTTTGCTTATTTTTATGGTTTCTGTTTTTACAGTATAGAAGATAATGCATACATAGACATACTTTTCTGGGTAACTGCTTCTCTTAGGAAACTCTTCATTGCTGATTAGTCCATATAATTTTCGGTTCTGTGAACTGAAGGTGAATGTGTGGAAGAGATAGAATATGCTTTTTCTATTTCTTGGTGTGGAGACCAGCCACGATGCTGCTTCCTAATAACACACAGAGAGTCCTGTAAATCACCTACAGTAACCCAGCAAGTATCGAAAGCAGCAAATTTCCCACTCATCTAACATTATGCTGTTTCCAGAAATTCTTTATACTGGAAAGCTGAGACCAGATGGGATCTAAGGGCAGAACTGGCTACTGTAGGGCAGGGAAGGACTGAAATCCCAGCTCTGTGCTGGGCGGAATTGGTTACCCACAATCTGTTCATGGCAGGCACGGCTGACACAAGGCAATGCTACAGGAAGCTGTGAGCTGAGGGAAGGGAATCCCTGGAGCTGTAAATGCATCCTAATGAGCACCTGTGTGACTTGAAGTTAAGTTTGTCTGATGGGCAGGTAAGTATCAAGGGCAACATTATCCTAATGCAGCCTTCATTGTTTTCTGAGAGGCTTTTGCTGGCTTTCAACACAGTAATGTGTCTGCGTGGATCTGAACCACAGTGAGGGGACATGGAGCTCCCTTGGGTAATCGTGGGGAAGGTATTAGAGATGCAGTGGTAATACATGCACACTCCAGTGGCTTAAGTACTGAAATACTACTTAACATTAGCTGATTTAACAGTAGCTGGGCTCTTTTTCCATCTTTCAGCCCAGGCTGCTGAATGGAGACCAGGAACCAAATGTAAGGAGCCCTTTAGGGAAGGGAAAAAAAAAAAAGAGATACACACAGAGAGAGAGAGCGAGAGAGAAATTGGGTTGATAATGATTGTGGAAATGAACCTGAATAGTAGGATCCTCAAGTAGCACATTTTCAGTGCTGTCAATGGCAATGAAAATAAGAGCAGAAATGCCAGCAAGGAAAACGAGCAAATGCAAGAAAGAGCTAAGAAGGGAGACAGGCTGAAAGAGCATTTACAAGAAGGGTTTTATTGGTTGGTAAATTCATTATCTACTGGGCACAGGTGAGTATCAAATTTACTAATGAAATTGCTGAGTTGGCTTTTTTTAAAAAACTGAGTTGAATTGCAATCACCAAGACATTATTACCTTACCTAATGTGAATAAACCATATTCCTTTCCCATTAACTCCACAGAAATCATCAGGCATCTAAATCAAGTAATAAAGAATAGGGATCAAGGGGTTTCACTTAGAGTGCTGTTCACATGTCACTGCTGTTTTGATTGGGGGTTTTTTATAAGTTACCCTAGGAAAGAGAACCTATTCTAGATGTCACAGGTTTTCTTATGTTCATACTAATTGGACTGCAATTCAAACTGGAGAAACTTGATCACAAAACTCACTGAATATATGCACTTTTCTGTACGTATGACTTACATAAGCTCTGTCTTAGAAAAATCAAGCAGTTATGCAGAAAACCTGAAAGATTTATGCAGAAATATTCTGCACATTGGAATTTCTTTAAAATAAAAATGGCTGAGGGTATGTAGAGCAGGACAATGGACTAAAAGCTAGAAAAAAAAAGAGATTGCCAGCAAAAGCCAAGCCAATATCAGGAGAGAGGTAAAGAAAGCATATGTATTTTCTTGCAGTCCTGAATTAGTCGTATTACAGCTACTATTACATGAAATCACTCTAAAGGAACCTGCTTATACATCCTCCTGGTCACCTCATTTCCATCTCTAGGTGTAAACTTTCTGGGACTGGTTCTGTGTTTTCATTCTGTGTTTGTACAGGGCTCACAAATTGGAGAGATTTGGAGTGGGGACTCCTAGAGGATAGTGCAAAACAGAATGAAAATTATTGGTGATGATAATGATGATCGTGATGATGATAATGATGATGATAATCTTATTATTATTAATAATAATAATAATAATATGCTTAAACATTAGAACACTTAGTGAAATAACCCAGTTGCATTTAAAAAGTACAGCAGACTTGTTTCTTTGAGACATGATTTTCCAGAAGACCGTCATCACTAAAGAATGGTAGAGAACATCAGGTCAGATTACATTATATGAGCAACTCTCCCCATTTGTCCTTTTAGAAACTTCTAAGCAAAAAAACTCCCACCAGCCAAAACAGAACTTAACAACACAGTTGAAACATCCCTCACATAAACATGGTACATGTAAGCATATTCAAATTATTCTTACAGTAATGTCTGTACCATTTTACGCAATCAATTTTGTGACCAGCTTTCAAGATGTTTTGAGGGTGCTTTACTAAACAGAAACTAGTGAACATGTGGACAGTGAACTAGTGAACATGTGCTTAATTAGCAAAACCTGGAACAGCTAAATTTATTTAAACAGTGCAGTGTTATGCCAAAGACCTCGCTTCTACACTGTGTAGAGCTACACTGCAGTAACTGCAGAACAGGTAATTTTATAAGTAAAAAACCCTGCGAAATCCAATATCTGAGACTGATAAAATGCCATCTACTGAGAGACAATGAAGCTATAATCAGGTGACACTATCTAAGGAATTAGGGTCTCCAGGTCTTTATAGAGTAAATACAGACAGAATCGGCCCTAGCTTGTTTCAGGGACTAAGACAAAATCAATTTTTCAAGTAAAAGCTATTGTTTATTTTTTATGTGCCAGGCTTCTGATCTCTGTTAGTAGATAAATCCTTTGGTCAGTAGCACTGGCCTGTGCATCACAGAAACACATTAACAGTAAATAGGACCTTCCAGCTCTTCAGTCTGGGCAGCAGGGAAGACTGAGATATATAGTATGAAAAGACAGACAAAAATTAAAGAAAGAGAGATGGCTGATCCTTCTTATTACTAATACTTTATAGCTCCTATTTCATTTTTCTACTTCACCTGTGATCTCTCTTTTAAAGTTTCTATCTCTAGACCAAATAAAACCATAATTCAGAAATTGTATGAATGACAGTATCTTTAGTTACAAAAAAGCTCACTTACATGTCTAAAATCAGTTAAAATTGATTTTAAAATTCTATTTAATTTACTGAAGTCCTAGGCCATTTTAAATCTGTTTAACAGTCTCACCAGATTAGTATGCACTGTGTATTTACAGTATACAAATGATCCAGTGAAATCTTCTTATAAAGACCCAATTTTCTTGGTTTTTAACTAATTTTTGTTATTGGAACTTTGATTTTATTCACCATGATGCATGAATATCCTAATTGCTCATAAGTTTGAAAAGTGATCATGCAGTTTCACTTTTTTTTTCCTTGATGAGCTTGTTGTCTGTTTTCCTGTCCTTTCTCTTCTTTCTTCTGAGGGCCAGAAAACCAGTAAGGCTTCAAAATATGTTGTGAAAATTGGCAGGAAAATAAGAAATTCCAGATCAAAGACTAGCACACTCAAGGCTAAATATAGCTCCAAGCAAAGCAGTAAGGCAGAAAGTTCCAGCATCTCTGCTGATATGGTCACTGTAGTGGAACTGCCCTTCCCAATCGTGTAATTTCAAAAGACTCATGTTTGATTTTCAAATAAATTTCTGAGTTTTAATTGCTGCAGATATTCCTGGCATCTTCCAACATTATCATTAGGGCATGAATACTTTTCTTTCATGCTGTAATCAAGCATAACTCTGTATTAGACTGAGCCATGAGCTCATTTCTATACATTTCACTTACTTTCCAGTATTTGTTGTAACCATGCAGGCTTGAGCAGGGGCAGACTATCAAAATATTAACTATTTCTTCCGTCCTCTTATTTTTGAATACAGAAGACTCAGAATTTCTTCTGATTTCTCCTACTTGCAACCCCTTTTTTTGTGTCTTTCTTTCGAGCAGTTCCTTCAGTGAAAAGAGCAGTTCTGTGAGCATCCCATTTTATGTGCCTGGTTTCCCAAGGCATTTTGTGTTTAACACCTACTTAGTAGCCCATACTGCTGGTTTTTCATTTGTCACTATCGACACTAATATGTGCTCTCTCCTCTACCTGGGCACATATTCTCACAAAGCTGCCAAACCTTAATGTAGCAGAGACTCACATTACCAGATCTGGTAGGAGCTGGCTGATGCATCCAGCTACAAAGCTAACAGAGAGATTGTATAAATTTCTTTCCTTGGAAATACATTAGAAAATACAAATGAGTGTTGTCCCCAAGTCTAGATTGCTCTCATTTTTCATGTACTGAAGGTAAAAATAGCCAGAATGTACACATGCACAGAAGAAATTATGCATACTGTCTTGCCTTAAGTGGCAGACCCAGACTTGTGCAGTCCAGTCCTGTTCCATTTTTTACCCCATCACTTGGATCCTCCAGATCTTACCGCCAGTCAAAGGACCTCCACGAGGAAGCAAGAGGGGTTCACAACTCAGATACTGTGCCCACCTCATGTTGACAGCCAGCTAGACAGCCTGGTTGCTGAGAAATTGATTATTCTTTGAAAAGACAGCGGGTAACCTTAGATTTGAGCCATTACGTTATTCTTAGAGTGGTTTCCTAAAAGAAACAGAGGCCAGAGATGCCTTTCCATTCCCTGGTAGTGGCCTGCATAGTCCATCTCCAGAGCAGTGGTGCAGCAATCCAGCTCTCTCAGTAGATTGTATTAGTCAACTGCTAGGAACATAAAGCTGGATTTCACTCCCATGCTTATAAGGTTTCCCCCTGCTGTGCTCTGATTGCTTCAGCTCTTTGGCATAACTCAGCACGACCTGCCAGATGGCTTACTCACAAAGGGATTTCTCTTTCAGACAGCTTCTGAAATTTTCCCAATGACGCCCACTTTCTCTTCTGGGTATTTCTGGGCCCTTCCAGTTCACTTCCTATAAATGCAAAAAACCCCACTACTAATGCAAATCTCTTCCTCATTCCTCCTCTACCCCCAAAAAAACCCCCAAAATGGAACATTTTACAGCATTCAGGTTATATAAGGAAATAGCACAATGGTCTCTTTTACAGTCAGTCACTATTAGTTCCTTTTAAAAGGATTACCCACAAGCTCCAAACACTTTTTTTTAAAAAATTACAGGTAATTTGTACTGAATTCCACGTAGAGTTATGTACATTAATGTAGAGTTACCTATGTTAACAAGTGAGGGCTGAGAAAATTTTGTTTAGCCCTAAATCTGTTTCTTCCGAGATAATGAAACTCTTTTTTTCCAGCAAACTTTAATAAATACTTTGACTTCTACACAATGTGAACCTGCTTCTCCTTAGAACTCACCTCTCTCTAAAGACTCTTTTACATTTACTTCTCTTTGAAAAATCCCAGTGTTCTTTAAGTTTTGTAGATGTTCTTTGATGATTGAAAAGGGACATCTCTACTTTCTAGTGAATAGTTTTTTGGGCCACAGGGAATATTAACTTTGTACACTGCCATGTATTTGGAAAGCACTTCTCTTACAGTTGTTGTGCAATTTTGGTTTCAGTCTCAATATAAGGATTTTGGAAGTTCTTAATTTTTTCTTCTTCTTTGTTATGTAAATGTTTAAGGCATTTTCTGTGTGCTGATATAAATCACAACTTTATTGTTTACTTTGAAAAGCCTTTTTGTCTGGAAATTATTTCTCTAGTATTCCCAAACTTTCCTATTCTTCAGGTTTCTATTCAAAGTTACACTCCTTTTTTATTTTATAGAAACTAAGTCAGGCTGGTCATAAACCTCAGAAAAAGCCCAAAACACTTTCTTTTGCTGTCTCTTCTGGCCCACCAGAAGAAGTAAAAAAAGTTTATTTTCCTGCTGGAATATGGAGAATACTAGATTTAGTTTTTGTTGTGAGAATAAGCCATCTGAATGTGGTTGCCTGATGTTGTGACCACACTGAGCTCCATTACAACTAGTAAATACATTAAGAGGGAATAGCACCTCAAAAAATGTCTAAAAGACAGACCTGGATTCCACTTCTTCTTTGATAAGCCTGTAAATTTGATGGACCCCAATAAGTTCTTGTAAAATTTCTAATTTGTCAATGGATATCTTCCATTTTCTCTTTCAAATTCCTCCTTTGCTATAGATCTCATTGATCTTTCATAAAATTCACATTTGATTTTGTTAGTTACTTATTCTTTCTAGGAGAGATACATCATTAAGTGATTGGGAGATGTGAAGGATTGAAAAGATAATTAACACTTAGATTAAAGTTCTGCAGATCAACAGCACTCTCTGAATTGTCTCCATTTTAAGCAATAATAGTAATAATAATTTCTCTCTAACCACACATCTAGCAACAAAAAATTGAAGTGGAAATTACTCTTTCAAGAAAAGCAGTAATAATAATGTCTGCCAGTCATAAAAGAGGCTTAAAGTCACAAAAGTCAGAGTGAGTTCCTAATCTTTAACTGTTACGAGACTACTCTGAGATTTCCTATAACATTATTAATGTATATGGATTATTTTCTTTTTTTCATTATCAAATCATCACTCTACCTAGTGGAATTCAACTATCCAAAATAAACACTTCTTATTTCCTTTATTAAAAGGAAAATGAACACCAATCTCCAAGCTAAAATTATACTTCAGGGATTACAAATTACTTTGGGAATCCCATTTGAAAGTGGTTGCTTCTTTGTCACCATTTTCCTTGGCTGCCAAGGGCACAAAAAGATGTCATAGCAAAGACTTTTAAATATAGTCTGGCTTCACCTGCATGCTGCACAGTCTGCTGCACCCCTGTTCCAGCTGTTGGAAACTTCAGCTTCCATCCTTTGGGCCTTGTTTCAAAAACATGGCTGGAGCACTCTCTGGAAGTACTCCCCAAGTACCATGAGGCTTTCTTTGCTTCAGAGAGTCCATTGGGAACACCAATGGACTCCCTGAAGCAAAATGGAAAACACTTTTTTTTCAAGGAGCCAGGAATGGTGTCAGTGGAGTAAAAGATAATATTTTCTCTTTGTCCTCTTACAGGTACAGAACTACTTGACGAGGTCTGATTCATTCTTGGAATATAATAATAATAATAGTAATAATAATAATATAGATTCTATAGCATAGAATCATAGAATCAGAGATCAGAGAATGGTTTGGGTTGGAAGGAGCTTGAAAGACCCTCTAGTTCCAGCCCGTCTGCCATGGTCAGGGACAGCTTTCACTAGATCAGGTCACTCAAAACCCCAGCCAATCTGTCCCTGAATCCCTCCAGGGATGGAGCACCCACCACTTATTTGGGCAACCAGTTCCAGTATTTCACCACCCTCACAGTCAAGAATTTCTTCCTAAAATACAATTTAAACTATTCTCTTCTGTTTTAAACTTATTCCCCATTCTCCTATCACCACCTTCCCTTGTAAAATGTCCCTCTCTGTCTGTCCTGTAGACCCCTTCAGGTACTGGAAAGGACTCTCAAGTCTCCCCAGAGCCTTCTCTTCTCCAGGCTGAACAACCCCAGCTCTCTAGGCTGTCATTTTTGTACTCCTCCCCTGGACCCACTTCAGTAAGTCATCTAGGCTTTATTGCAATTTTCAGGCTGTATATCAGACTTCAACAGGAAAACTGACAAATTTTTGATTAAAGTGTCTAAGCAACCATAAGACAGGAAAAGAGCAAAAAAGAAAACCTGTCCACTCAATTCAGAACCTTTTTTTCTTGCTCTAGGCTCTTCAATTTAGGAACCTTTTTTTTTATTTTTCAGAATAAATTAGAACAGTTGAGAGCAGTAAATACATGTAGAAAAAACACAATTAGGAAAATATTGGGGAGACAGAGTAACAGAATCATTTCTCGTTCTTTGTACCTGAAATGTGCATTGTGAAGACATGTTCACTTGTCCATACATACAACTGTTCTTATTGAGGTACAGGTCATGTAAACAAATACCCAGATACATATGTACACAAAAGTAATTTAAATTAGCAGTATTGATGAAAAGATGTTATTCTGTCCAGTTTTAAAAATTCTATTTTTCATCTGTACAGCCTTGTGCCTTTAAATATAGGAAAAAGGGTAGATAAGATTTGGGGTAGGGGAGGGTTTAAATTAAAAAGGGGCACACAAAAATAATTCTGTCTGTATAAGCTTGGAAAGCACATTCACTCCTGATCTAAAGAGACACCAGAGATTAAAATGTGATCCATCACAGAAGCACAGAAATAAATTATACAAATGGCTGCTCTCAATGTGAATCTCCGTATTTACATACACAAAAGAACAGTCATCTGCTAATAAGAGTATTTGTCATTAATCTATTCTAAAAGCTTGTACTCTCCTATCATGAGGAGTGAAGCTTATCTTGTAAGTTTGGCGACTAATAATACATGGGCAGGTTCAGCTCAGAATCAGACATGAACCTGTTCTGCCTGAGCTCCAAGCCAAGCAGAAGCTGAGTGAGCCAGCTCTCTGCAGCCCCAACTTTGAAGCAATATGTTCTGCTTCTCAAACTTTGCAAGCTACAAAAGTTAACCTCAGCTCCAGGCTTGTTTGAAGGATATGCAAGGTGACCTCCTGTCCTTAAGCAAAAGACTTCGGAAGTGCTGTCAAGCTGCCCAGTCTAGACATGATGCTAACACCTCCTCTTTGGATCTGTCTCCCTGAATCTGGTTTGACACAGGAGACCTTTTTTGAGTTTCCTATGCCAAAGAAAATACATTAAACGATAGCATCAGGTTTGTCATATGTCTTTGATAAGTACCTAGGATTATGTTTGTTCTTCTAAATGGCAGCATGACAGCTCTCAATGGGCATGCTGGGCTAATTCGTTAATTGCATCTTCCAGTTGAGTCATAAACAACTAGCAAATTAAAAAAGAATGCCTGGTCATTAATAATCCAGTGTCCAACCTTGATTTTATACTGTTACTCTAGTACCTGTGCCAGATGTTCCAGATAATCTTATTTCATTTTCTAGTCCTCCTCTACACTGACATTGCTGTCTCCTTTTGCATCACTAGAGTGTTTTTTTCATAAACAGTACTTTTTTGCCTTTATCCATCAAAAGATTAACTATGGTCAGACCAATAGCTGCTGCTTATAGAATTTCATTAGTGACCAGGTTCCAAACTAAATAGTTCTTTTTAGTACAACCTTCAGTGCACTCTAGGTGTCATTAACACTGTATCAAATGCATTTTCTCCACAAATTATTGATAACCTTTCCTCATAACTAATAAGAAGCAATTTCTCCATGATTTAGAAACGCTTATAGATGCTGCTGTGTCTGGATAAAACTGTCCCAAGTTTAGTAAATGTATTTATGTGCCCAGTTATAGGAGAGGGTGATGGTGGTGATGATGATGTTAGTGTTTGGATTATACATAAACAACACCAGTAAAAAATCAAAATAAAATCGTCCACTCCATCTAAGAGTGTGAAGAGTAGAACTCATACCAAAGAGCACTCTAAAAATGACACTATTCTAATTTTATTTTTACAATATCTCATACATGTTTTTATCTGTACAGTCACAAATTAAACAAGACATAGAAAACTTTTTTGAAAAAAATTAATAAATCAGTATTTTTTTATATTCTTTATTCAGATAGGACATAGCATAGCCTGACTTCTTGCAAAAATTAACAAATTGTTATTATTGTTCTTACAATATATACAAAACTGTTACTGGAAAAATGAGAGGCTTAGTTACAGCAGGAGCAAGGGTGAATAAAATTTCACCTTGTAGATCTGTTATTGTACTTTACCTTTATATTTGAGGCTCTCTAACAGTTTTTTCTTGTGCTTTAATGAAAAAGTAATATATTAATCTATTCTGCTAGCAAGCCTTACTAAAATCTAAGTTTGTTTCTCTGTTGAATAATTGATCTATGAACGCAATATTTTACCAGTTCAGGAGAGAAAATGATCTCCTTGGCCACTCAACTATGTAGCATGTAAATACAAATATTTTGTTCTAGTGAAATCCATCTTAGAACAGCTCCTGGTTTTCTTTTGTTTTCATAGATGTAAGCTCATTTCTCCTTCTATTTAATCTTTTCTTCAACTCATTTAATTGACCTTTTCTATAAATTGATCATCTTTCACAGTACTTCAGCATTAATTATTATACCTCTTTCTTCCTCCTATATATCCAGAAAACAAAACACTATAGAAGAACTCACTATAGCTTTCTAATTAAGACTGAATCAAGGATTTCGCTTCATTGTTATGTATGAAAAAGACAGCATGTGTGTTGCTGAGCGCAGAATAAATTTTCTGATCATTTGTATGTAAATCCGTTCATTAGTTTATGAAGAAAAATAATTAAAAATATTGCCTTTAAGAAATTTAACACCTGCTGTACCTCCCTGGCCCACAGCTTTCCTCACCACCAGGGCCCTGCCCGTGGCATCCCTGCATCAAAGCTGGTCCCAGACAGAGCTGCTGAGCCCCAGGACAGCCCAGCCCCGGCAGGATTTATTTCCTCCTGCCTCTTCAAAAGAGGGTGCAGGTTTTGTTAGTACATGGTTGATTTTGATCACCATGTTCTTCAGCCTCTGGGGATGGGTGAGAGCTGCACAAAACCAGCTAATCAATAGTTATCCGGGTGACGAAAAACACAAATAACTGCAGAAAGTTTTGAAAAAGTGTCTCAAGGTATTTACTGCTGCACGGTATTGACAAAGACCCACCGGGAAGCTAAATCTGCCAATCAAACTAATTGGATTTAGCAGGAAATGATGGATTGAAGATGTATGAAAATAACCATCAGTGTGACTGAAAAATGAAACGCCAAATAAATTTACAATAGCAGTCGTATCTAGTATATCAGCCTCCTGTCTGCCAAACCTGTGGCAGAAAGAATAAATCATAAATTTTGGGCTCTCCTGCCAGGATAGAAACATTAATCACATATAGTCTGCAGGTTCTGGTTTGAATAAATGTAACTTCTGACATAATTTTTGGCAAAACCTGCAAAATTATGTATGGCAGAATTAGGTTTGTAACCAATATTTGCTCTTGTCATAGAAAGCATATCACATAAAATTATGTTAAGTGCTCTGTCAATCAAATAATCCATTTTTGTAACATCTCAGAACTTTTTTTTCTGCTGCTTCTTTACCATGCTGTTGCATATTTTAATATATTCAGAGCAAAGGAATATCTTAGTATCATTATGAAGCTAATTTTATTATAAAATTTTAATTATAAATTTTAATGTGGCAACCATCACATATTTTTGTTGAGTTCCTTGCAGAGATTCATTAGAGCAGCGCTAATTATTACACATTCTTTTCATTTTCATTAGAAATCTGAAATGAGAGCTGTAATTGTTTCTTTCAGAGAAAAACTGTAGTTCAAAAAGGTTTGAAGACTTAGTCTAAACCAGCCCTTTATGTTCCTTCTGTTTGTATCCAAGCCAGTAGGCCCTGATTCCTCAGCAGCAGTTTGGGATCAGTATCGGTATTGCAACTCATCTTTCCTGAGTTAGGAGCACAAGGTGATTTTCAGCGTGCTTTCAGTCTTAAGACTGATCCAGCTTTTGGTTCCTGGTTTTTTTTTCCATCAGCATTCTTTGATTTCTGTATAGCACAAGAAGACTTTTAGCGTTTGCCTTCATTAACCCAGTGCAGGCAGGCAGTTCAAGTGAGAATTACAGGTACATATTTGCTAGCTTTGGAAGTTCCAGTTTCCATTAAGTTAATATTTCTTTTACTTTTCAAGACCTTCTATATTCCATTGCAAAAGAAACTTCCCAAACGGCTGGCAGAACACTAAGCTGTTCACTGAACTGTCATACCACAAAATGTTTCTGGATAAAAGTGTTCCTTCTTACCACAGCAGTCTTAAAACTGACTTTCGTAGATCTGCTGAGAACTCATGTTCATTTTAGGCAAAGTAAATAATTTTTTAAAACAGTTACAATGTCAGCTCAAGGCTGCAGAACATTTCTATTAAGTTTTTGAAAAAATATTATCCTTGATAATAGAGTCAGGTAGATATTGTTGTGCATGTATTGCATATAAATTATGTTTTCTGACAGAAAAACAATAAAGAATCTTCTGTATTATCATGTAGTCAAGGTTAGTGCTGTGGGGGTGTGACGTGGCAGATGTATCCTGTATCACTTATGTGTAGAGGTGCATCCTGTCTGTATTGTGCTGTGTACAGCACGCATCTGTAGTATAATGTACATACAGTCTGTATCTATACATACAGAATCACCGTTTATAGAGTGAATAAACATTACACATACAGCATGTGTACATTTGTGAGTTATTTCAGGCATTGGAATAGGCTGCCCAGAAAAGTGGTGGAACGCTCATCCCTGGAAGTGTCCAAATGGCATGTGGATGTGACATTTGGGGATATGGTTTAGTTGTGAGCATGGTGGTGCTGGCTTAATAGTTGGGCTTGATGATCTTAGAGTTCTTCTAAAACTTGGATGATTCTATGATTTAGTATCTACACCTGATATTTAGTAATGCACAGTGCATATACTGTATGCATTTATACACATTCTACTCGGATAATCCTTTCTGTTTCCTTCTTTTCCCGAGACTAGGAAGAGATGGTGTCTTGGGGTGATTCTATGACCATACTGTATTCCCCATCACCTGCTTGATTTCTAGCATACCTTTAAATTGCAAAGGGGGGAGAGAGAAGCCGAGAGAACTCTTCAAAGCGGCCAGCTTGACCTTGCAACTAGAATGTTNCAAAGCGAACCAACAACAAACACACCAGCATTAAACCCACACCCACTGCCAAGAGCTATCGAGTAACTCCAGTGAGGGCTTTTGTGCTCATATTTGGACTTACAAAGCAACAACTCTGTAAATGGTTAACATTCTGTAACATTCAACTCCGTGAATGTTGCCGTATTTTTAGTGAAACACACAGGTTATAACGTGCACATAGCATTTGAATGTTGTGGTTTGTATAGTTGTTATTGACCATATCACCAAACCGATAATAAATTAAATGTTAGAGAAGGGAAAAACATTCACAACATTGCTCTGGAATTTAGTTCCCTGCTGTATCAATCCTCTGGCACTCTGACGGCATCAGACTGGTCAGCTGTGGTTGCCTGTGTAAGACCTACGGTTCTCTTAATGGATAGAAAAGCAACAATAACAGCAATGAATGCTTCAAGAAAATAATTTTAGTCCATAGGCTGGGCTGTCACCAGAATTACTGCCAGGTCAGCTGCTGCTCTGTAAGGTGTCAGGACAGTCAAACATCAGTGACAGCCAAAAAGGATCAGCTATTCTTGCACTTGTCTCTGCTCTTCTTCTCCACATGCTCTGAAAGAATTGAAGAACATGTTCTACTCCTCTTGAAATGAGTGCATCTAAATTTTTCCTGTCATGCATCAGAATTTTTTTCCTCTACTTGAATGGTCAGATTTTGGAACTGCAATAAGATCAGAGAGACAGTAAACCACAAGCAAATGTGCTTTATATTTAGTGGGACAGATGGTCTCAATTACCATATCTTGTTTCTTGTGCCCTATATTTTCCACTTACCCTGTTAGACCTTTCATATATTTCTAATGAGAAAATTGTGTAGATTTAAAATTTTATTTTAAGAATTTTTTTCCGAAAAACTTGGTTTAATAGATGAGTTTAAATTATTTTTCTAGGAAGAAAGCCAATACGAGACAAAGGCATTTTCCCAGAAGAGAAATGGAAAATATTGCTGTGTAACAATTCGGCATGTTACTGTGTCGTGGTTTAGCCTCAGCTGGCAACTAAGTCACAGGCAGCCACTCACTCCTCTTCCCCCAGTGGGATGGGAGAGAGAATTTAAAGAGTAAAAGAAAATGCATGGGTTGAAATAAAGACAGTTTAGTAGGCAAAAAAAAAAAAAAAAAAAAAAAAATCCACACATGCCGGCAAAGCAAAACAAAGAATTCATTCCCTGCTTCCCATGGGCAGGCAGGTGTTCAGCCATCCCCAGGACAGCAGGGCTCCATTATGCATAATGGTGACTTGGGAAGACAAATGCCATAGCTCTGGGTATCCCCCCTTTTCCTTCTTCTCCCCCAGCTCTATACGCTGGTCAGGGCACGGTGTGCTCTGGGGTACCCCTGTGGCCAGCTGGGCTCAGCTCTCCCACCTGGGAGCCCTCCCAGCCCCTTGGGCACACAAGCCCGCTCGCTGGTGAGGTGGGGCGAGAAGCAGAAAAGGCTTTGTCTGTCTGGAAGTCCATAACTAGAACAGCAATGACAAAAATATCTCTATGTTATCTACAAATCAGAAACACAGCCCCATAAAAGCTATATTGAAGAAAATTAACTCTTTCCCAACAAAGGACAGTACATGCTGTTACCAAAGAAAGTTTCACCTTGGATTAAACCATATTTTTGCTCGATAGTCAAATATCTTAAGATTTTGACTAACACCTGAATGAAGCAGAATCAGCTCCAGGTAAGAAAATGAATTTTCCCTCTAGTCACTTTAGAGTTCCATAGCAATTGAGAAGTTCTAATTGATTACAGAACAATAGCTTCACTAATGGCTTCGGAAAGGGTATTTCCAAGTTTTTTGTGTGTATGTTTG
The DNA here is from genome assembly GCA_013398955.1 of Callaeas wilsoni. NCBI lineage: Eukaryota > Metazoa > Chordata > Aves > Passeriformes > Callaeidae > Callaeas > Callaeas wilsoni. The sequence goes on from VWPU01006027.1 coordinate 30,340, forward strand.
TATTCTGTACAGCACTGTTTTTCCAAAAGCATTTTCACTGTGTCTAGCCCACAAAGAATTACATTAGCATTGCATTTATTAGCATTAGATGGTATGCCATTATTACAAGAGGTCAGAATAATAATACCAGAGCCTGGAAATGATGCTGGTCTACCCGGGTGGAAATTGAAGCCAGTTGTGATCTGCAAGTGCATCTGTGGTATCACAGTTCTTCCTGTTCTAAATCATTTAACATTGGCTCACTTAGGAAAACAAAACATCTTCTATATTCATTCAAATATTGTTATTAATACAGAATTATAATTTTCAAATAACGAATGTAAAAGATGATGTAGTTATGGGAGTCTATTATTGGAAAAGTTTATGCAAAAGTTATTAAATACCTGTTTAAAACAAAATCATAGATCAACTTGAAAAACAAATATACTTCTGACTCTGAATTCATTTTTAGCCTCATTTATTTTATTAGCTGAAAACTAATGTAAACTTTTGGCTACTACAATTCTTTGTTTTAAACACAATACATGTAAAATAACATAAAACCTGGGTGGTTTTTTTATTGTGGCAAATTTTATGGCTTGTCACCACTTCTTACTTTTGTGTTTTGGTTTTCAGTCATGAACAATAACGCATCTAGCTTCATCACAGGGAACAGATATTTCTACTTGCTAATTTATCAACAGGAAAAACATACTAGTGGCATGAAAGGGATCTTTTACTGAATAAGCAAGTGTTTCAGAAATCTTTAATTACAGAAACTCACACCAAATATTCATAAAAATATTTACAGGGTTCTGTTGTTAATAATCACATCTCTTTGGTGGTTGTTTGGTTGGGTTTGGTTTTTTTTTAAGTCTCTTCAGAAGTCCCCTATCTTTTTTCTTATTTATATCATTAGGGTTGAATGCTGCTGTATTTCCCAGTGTGCCAGATGGTTGGAGAAATGAAGATACAATCACCTCTCCAGAAATTTACATAAAAATGAATGTACTGACATCAAATTAAAATCAAAGGAAAAAAACCTCGCAATGACCTTGATGAACGGGGAAAAAGGAGAGACATGAGGAAAAAACCCCAGCAACTGATGTAAGAGGAACTGTAAAAAGTCTCCTACTGTTTTAAGTATGTCAATTCAAGAATTCTTCTATTTTTATTTTTACCTTTTTGTTGCTTGAGGAGGTATAGAACAGAGCCTGAGATACAGCTATGCATTTATTCTGTAGATACAACCTTTCCATTAAAATGTTAAGGAAACAGGTGTTCTCTTTCTTTTCCTTCAATTTGTTATCAAGCTGTGGTTCTGACCTTCCCCAAATTTATTGTAATACAGGTTTCACAGAACTTGTCTTCATTTTGAATTAATGGTGTTAGAATGTTTTTGAAGGACGCAAGGCACCTACCCGGAGATATGCTCCATTATGGTTTAGTAGCATTCAATATTTAATAGCTTCTGCTTTTCAGAAGTTTTCTTCAGAGCACAAAGATGAGAGTTCAGGGAATGAAACAGAATATAGAAACTCCCAGTTTCAAGCCACACAGTCAGAAAAATCTGCTAACCATAATTACCAGTAGTCATTATTGCTGAGAATTTGAGGACTCTTCATGAAAGGATCCAAATATTAACTAAAGGCCAATTCTGAATGAATACTTATTATTACTGCTGTTATTACATTATTAAACATAGAAAGTATGGCCCATCGTGTACAACTCAAAGACAATTTTTGAGTCTAGAAAACATACTTGGAAGCCAAGCAATTTTTTTTCCAATTCTTTGTAATTTATTGATGATCAAACCTAGTATATCTAGTCATGTCTCCAGAATGGTTGTCTGAATTGAGAGGCCCAGCACTCCTTATGGATCTGATGGGTATCTGCTTGTGGCATCTAAAACCTGAACCTAAAGCAGATCTCAGCTTAACCAGTTTTTTTCCTAAAGAAAAAATCCCTTCTGTCTTTTACCTCACTATTAGAGGAGCTGCAGAGATCTAAACTAAAGGTGGTTTGCTAAAGGTTATGTTGCTTCTGCTGTGCTGTGTTTTGCCCATGAATAAAATGAGAAGGCTGCAGTTTCCAGTCAATCAATGTTTGATGAAATAGCAACACTTTAAAAAGTTCAGCTTAACAGTTGCAAGCTTTCACTTGAAATATGGCATTTTTGTGCCACCTCTTCGAAAGTTCATAGCAACTGTTGGAGACAGTAAGAAAATTACTGGTAATTTTAAATCCTCAGCTTCATTTGACAGCTCCATGCTTTAGGATTCAACTTTTTTTTCTTTTTTTTTTTTTCCGCCCATAGACAGTACATTCTCTGTGAATTCACTAGTTCTGGACCTGACACTTATTCATTGTACTGCTCTCCTTCAATTATGTACTTGGCAATTGCTCATACTCAGCCTTGGAAATGGGAGACATTGTATGAGTGCAAATAAATGTAAGCTAGGAAATTAAGGTTATCTTTTATGGCTTTTAAAGTATATGTAATAGAATCTTTATCTTCCCACTGGACAGTCAACATCTCATTTGGAGCAAAAAGCTCCCCAAAAGGCTGCATTTCCCATTTGAAGCACCATTGAAGGGAAGCAGAGATGAGACATAACAGTTACCTCATCAGTGGCTCATCAGCTTTAAATTTGGCTCTCAGAGAGGCCACTATACATATTTCAGAATAATGCCAAATGCCAAGAGTCCTAAAGGGAACTATTTTTAATGTACTCATAGTTCTTTTGCCTTCTGTGAGGCTGGTTTGTGCCCACAAACATGATACGTTTTGATTTTGTTTTGGGTTGGGTTTTTTCCCGAATGTAAGGCTGTTAACTACTAAAAATGATTATATGTTTGTAAAATAAATGTCCAATAAACATTTTTCATATGACAAAAAACCACGTAATCTATAACATTATGTGAGAATTAGTAGAGATAATATACTAGAGGATTACTTTTTATTATTTCTATTAATATTGTCTTCAGTCTCATTAAATGTTCCTTACTTTTTTCCTCAGAAAGCAAAAAGTATGTACAATAAAATGAACAGTAAGAAGCTTAAATGCTAATGGCCATAATATATTCTAATCAACATCTTCAGGAACACATCTGTCCGAGTTTGAGATGCTGAACAAAGTCGTTTATGGGGACTTTTTAGGTTGAATGGGAAAAAAATGGAATTTCAGGAGAAGTCTGTCATGAGGATTACCAAGAGTACATATAACTGAAAAATAAGCAATATACCTGAAAAATAAGAAAGGAAAATTTCCAGAGAAAAATTGTGTAGAGTCTTCATTTCACCTTTCTACCCTGCTTACCTGGTGTAATTAGCTCATGGTTTTGTTGTCAGTGATCTCTGTGTCAGTGGCTAAGACATGAAAGAGCTGTAACTTATTCAACAACTCAGACAATTTGTGGTTTTAATCTAAAAAGGTTTCCCTTCGTCCGTGATAGAAGTTTTCCAGTCCAGCTTGGGGCCCAGGTACTAATGTGCATTGGGTTTTTTTCCAGGAACCTGGGCAAATAAGATGATAAGCATCCCTTAGCAGTCTGCTCAGGAGGTGGGAAGTTTCCATGCACAGAAAAGAGAACAGGCAGCTGGGAAAGGCAGCATTTTCCCAACAACAGTCCACGGAGGGTATGAGTTAGACAGCAGTGGCAGCTGCATGGGTCAGAGCTGTAACCACTGATAAGAGTCTTTTTCTCTGCCTAAAGCACCATCAGCTTTCTTTCATCACTCGTAACTCTGGAACAGAAGGGTAGGGCTGGATTTGGAGATGTTGCCTGAGAGCATCTTGTGAAGTTATATGAAGCTAAAGAAGTGCTTTTCACTCTTTTGTGTGAGATTTTCTTGGCAGATAAAACTAGTCCTCGGGTTCAGTGGTGTTAACAGCATAAAGGGTGATTTAATCAATGGGCATCTGTTGGGGATGAATGAATCCTAAATATATCGCTGGCATCACAACTGGAGATCCTCTCATGAGCTATCAGGGAAGACTTGGAGCCACAGTGCATCTGATAACATTCTGGGAAGGAAAACTGTGAATTTTAGGTACTCAAACTACAATTTAGGCTGTCATACTTTTTTTCCAGACGAGTATTAGAACTTTTACTTTTTCTTATTCTTTTTTTCAGCTAATTTTCTTTCTTTTATTTACTTTTCCAGACATTTTCCTTTAAGGAGAATTTTTCTCAAGACTTCATTTAGACAGCAATTTATTTTGCTAGCTTTAGTTAATCAAAAATTAATAAAAGGACATTTCAGAAGGAATAAATAGACTTCTTTCTTACAAGGAGTCCCACAGGTAAGACCAGGAGTACATGTTAATCCTGGGGAGATTCAGATTAGACACAAGAGAACAATTTTCCACAATGAGAACAATTGGCCATTGGAATAGCCTGCCTAGGCAAGTGGCAGATTCCCCAGTGTTGAACAATTTTAAGATTCAGCTGCACAAGTTGCTGCATCATCTTGTCTAGACAATGCTTTTGTCAGGAAAAGTTGGACCAGATGATCCCTGACGTACCTTCCAAGCCAGTCTTCTATGGCATTTTACCCAAGACTTTCACAGTTCCTTTTCCTATGATTTTCCTTACAGGTTAGAATTAGTTTACCAGTCTGTTGCTATCTCTCTAGCTAAGCTGCTTGAATACAATTTTACTGAATTATTGCAGGTCAATTTCATTGTTGCCCAATTTATCTTTAAAACAAATACTGGTTCTGATCGTGAGTTCTTGACTTCTTTTCCAGCTCAAAGTCTTTACCACATGAAACTTTTTCTTCTGGGAGTTATTTCATAGTGTGTAAGAAGAAAAAAGTGAAGCAGTCAAACTCTGTTTGACATACAGCTAAATCCTCTGCTATCAGCTGTAAGCAGTTAGGCTCACAAGTGAGTCAGGAGCATAGTTAAATGGGATTCCAGCCAAACAAATGGAATTACTTACTGAAGTAGTTACTCACAGAGGGGAACAGGGGTCAAATGCTGGGCCATAATGAAGAGTATTAGTATAAACTACTGACTGGATGACAAGTTTTCAGAAGGGATTTATGCTTTGTCAAAGGACTTTTGTCTGGAATGATGCGTATGAGACGTCTTTCATAAAAGTAAAAGTGGAAGGATGTGATATTTGTCTCTTTTGATCATTCTTTAAAGAATACTGAAATATATAGACAAATGAGATGGTTTATTACTCTTGAAACTATATGATGCTTATCTGTGTGCTTAAAAAATTAAAGAAAGCTGTGTATTACAGTTGCAGGTGCAATCAAGAACAGTGTAAAAATCATGTTGAGAAACGTCAATTGTCATCCATCACTGAGCTTCCTTGTATCACTGACAAAACTTAAGACAGCCACACATAAAAAGAAAATCCAGATTAACAGTTGGAACACCACTTTTCAGGTTTTCTATCACCTTTTCATTTTCAGATGTACATTTATTTTGAGACATTCTCAATGAAATAGTCCTTTTACCTTGAGCTGAACTTGTGATCCTGCCTACTTTTGTCTTTTCCCTTCTCTGGCTCAAACTATGAACCTGTTTTTCTCTGCTTTGAAATTTTCCCTAGTAATTAGTCTTTTCTTCCTCTGCCTCTTAACATAACACTGTTTGCTTGTTAAAAAAAAAAAAGTATTATGCAATTAACTGCTTCTTCTGGCCCTTCATCCCCTTTTCTGTTACTAAATGTATTGAACACCTTGCCAGTTTGCTTTTCTGAGCTTGCTGCTCTGGATGTTTTACAAGTCTGCTTGTCACAAACTTTGTGTTCCTGCTCCCAATAACATTATTCTCACAATGGCAATTAATTATCTTTTCTGTGTTTGATGTCCTTGAATATTCTTTTGGCACATCCAAATCACCTCTAATTTTTTTTGTTGGAAAATATGATCATACACTTATTTGCTGTTCTTTGGTAGCTGCAATTGTAATTAAATTATATCATTTGTTAGCAGTTCCTCAGAATTCATCTTTTCTCTGGTTTGCCATGATGTTAGCCATAGTAACCCAAATTTGACCTCTTGTCTTCAAGGCAAAAAAAAAATCATTTACAAGACACCATTTTTGGGGGAGAAAAAATCATCTATTTTATTTCTGTTTCCTTGAAAGACTTATTCATTTGAAGACATATATTTAGAAAGATTCTTCTGAATTCTGAAGAAAAAAAAATGTACCTTTAGACAGACACTGGCAGAAAAGCTTGGGTAATATTACTTTATTTAGTCTGGTTGGCATGGAGTTAATTTTCTTCATAGCACCCTGCATGATGCTGCATTTTAGATTTGTGACCAAAGCAGCGCTGACGACACAGGGGTGTTTTAGCTGTTGGTGAACAATTCTTGCGTAGCATCAAGGTCTTTTCTATTTCTCACACTGCCTTGCATGAGAATAAACTTGGGGCACACAAGAAGCTGGGAGGGGACAGAGCTGGGACAGCTGATCCCAGCTGACCAAAGGGATGTCCCAGACCCTATGGTGTCATGTCAGAGCTGGGTGGAGGACAGTGGAGCTCTCCCAAGTGTAGTTTTCCCAGTCAAGAGAATGACATTGGTCTGTGGGTGGGAGGTAGTGAGCTGTGGGCTTCCAAGCAGGGATTCAGAGATGCAGCGAGGCAGGAGTCAGAGCGAGGAATGAATTATTTATTAAATTTACAATACCATTTATATATTCTAGTTCCATAAAGCAATTGAACAGTGTTCACACTTCTCCTAGGGTGATTGGTCAAAGTCTCAGACACCCACTTAGAAATGTTTTTTCCTAATATAATGTACACAGGCTCAGAAGATACCAGATATGAATGCTATTTACAAAGACCCTATCTACTGTTTACATAGCTTACACAGCAAAGGAAAAGTTCTTACAGAATGAATGCAAGAAGAGAAAATTTCCCTGCATTTCAGCATCCACAGTGAGCCATTGCCTTCGCATCACCTGGGGTTTTGAGTTTAGTTGTTTGGTTGGTTGGTTTGGCTTTTTGGGGTTTTTTTGGTTTTTTATTTATAAAATAATAAAATAATTCAAAAATTTGTACTGCTAAAGTGGATAGCATTATAAAAATACATTAAGGAGCTAAAAAATTTAGATTAGGAATGAATATTGAAAGGAATTTTAAAACACATTTTCTACTAAAGCTCAAATCAGCATTTATCTTGCATAGCAGACCTTATAAATCTGGATTTTCTCTTTTCTTGGGGGTGTACTCCCTGAAAAAACCAAAATTTTCCAAGTAAATAGGCTTGGTCATTCATCTAGGGGAGGTTTGGTAGGGGATTACAATATTCAGCATATGTGATACATATTTCCACAGAGATGCCCATCCAGATGACATATTGAAACTCATCAGATGAAAAGTCTTAAGAAAATGTTTTTTGAACAGTAAAACTGTATTTCTCAACATATTCCTTAATTGTAAGACATGGGATTTTCTGTGAGAAGATATTACTAATGTAAAATTTTAGGCAAACCTTTATTCACATCCCTGACTACGATAACATAGCCAACTTAAATTTTTCATAGAATCAAAATGTGCATTTTTAAGATAAGAAAATAACAGCCTTACTTTAAAATTTAAATTAAGTTCTATTTTTATGATTTTCAATTGAGCTTTACACCCCTATATATTTTTTCCTGTGTACATAATATTTTTAGATTATAATTAAGTTCAGGAATAGTCGTGTTCGGTAATTAAAACCTCTTCATGTTAGGTGACATTGCTTATATTACAGAATTTTATGTCAAATGGAAAATGTTAGCAAATTCTTCATTACAGAATTCATACCTCTGCTGTTGGGGTCAAACACAAAAAAATTCTGCTGAGTTCTGAGTTTTTATGGACAGAATGCAGCAGCTTTTGTGACGTTCTTGTATCACTTTTTGCCATTTCTCAAGTACACTAAAAGCTAACATAAAATAAGAGAGTGTTTCTTTCTTGTTCTTATTTTGCCTCCAATCTGTATCTGAATTCATTGGGGTACTCTTTGATCAGTTGCTGTGCATTTTACAATAGCAACATCTGGGATTCTTTGATCTTGCCAAATTGTTTTTATTCTTTATAGCACTCGTTAAAGAAGTAATTAAGAAAAACAGAAGCAGACCTTACAACCCTTAAAAAAAGTCATCCTTGAACAATAATAGAAGGAATTGCACATAACATCCTCCCTGATATTCACTGATAAGGCTTTATACAAGATTTCTCATCTCTTCTTATGAGAAAGGTAGCTCTGCTTTCCTCATTTTATTCATGGTGTCATAGACATTTCCAAAAGATCCATGGTTGTTTCCACCTCAATGTTTGGAGAAACTTCGTGTTTTGAACAGGATTGTTCCCATTCATATGAGCTAGGAGCCTCCGATCAGAATCATTCATCTCTATTTGGAAATCCTGTTTCACCTGGAAAAGGCCAGTGCTAGAAGACATGGCAGAAGTATCATGCTGAAAACCTGTGAACAACAGAGCAGTAGCTGTGGTTTTAAGGTGCTGACTGGGTTGTGAGCGTGTCTTAAGCTGCAATGTCAGCAGATTTGTCCCTCATTGGTACTGCTCATTCTCCGAACTCCTAAGGCACAGAGGAGAGCTCTTCCCATATTGATACCAGGGGCATAATCTGTAGTCAAGGAGAACATACTAAATTAAGGGCAACATCTCAAATCTTAGAGGCAAGGCAGGCTTATTCCAAAATATGCTCCATGTAGAGCACATGTATTTATTCATATAATTTACACGTTCTGAAAATTAAGAGAAGTATTTTGTATCATTATACTTTGACAATTCCCTGTCTACTCATTACACGTGCATAACTACCATCCCACTTGTGTTTTCATTTGCTCTGCCCAAACACTGTTACAGTTTTCTTCATCTCTTCAGCAATGATGGACTTTCCAGTTAAGAGGGAAATTAGCAGCAGCTACATGATCATTTAGAAACTATGCAGAAGCCATTTTTATTTCTTAACTTAGTAGCAGGAAAATCCTCTTTCATTATTCTGATAGCAGTTTGAAATACTTGCTCCTCTTAAACAGTTTAATCTTGGCTTGCTCAGCATCCTATGCAAAAAAAAAAGCCGCTCTTGACTAATTTTCCCAAGACTTAGAATAAAAACAAAATGGAAAGCAGTCTATAAAATTACATTATAGTCTACAACCTTAAGTTATAGTGCTATTGGAACTGAGAGAAACATTCGACGCTTTTTCTTTAAAATAAAAAAAAAAGTATGATACTCATCAGAGCCAAATTTTACTGTTTTTTTAGAAAAGGACAACCCTCAAATCTTGCATGACTGTAAATTCTAATTATAATAAAACATGGAGTACTTTTACCTGGTTTTAAATGTGTCTCCTGAAACAAAAGTTGCTTCAAATTTAATACAGTATCAAAGCATGCCTGAGAAATTCCAGTAACATATTTGAGAAAGAAATATGAGCATTATAAAGAAAACCATGGTTACTGTGCATCACCAACATTTAGGTGGTGGTCTGTGACACTAAAAACTGTCTGAGCATCTAGGAGGCTGCAAAAGAAAAAGCTATTAATGACTGCAGAGGGCAAAGGAAGCAATGTCTGAAAGCTGTGAAGAAGCTTGCTGCTATTAAGCAGAACGTACTAGACGCTGCTGATGATTATTCTACCTCATTATTTCTAGAGGGCCCCTTCTAAGATCATTCTTGTATTGCAGCAGGCTTTATGCAAACAGCAAAACACACAGAACAGCTTAAATAACTTCTCATTTAAACAGATAGCAAAAGCTACAAATGTGATAATTTTGCCAAGTTCACAAAGCAGGCTAGGGCAGTGAGCAGAGCCTCTCTTCTTTGACTGCTTTACAGCTGCCTTATTCTCTCTAGGCACAACCTATTATCATTTTGTTTAAGCATTTTTTTGGAGTTGGGGCAGGATTTTTGTCTTTTTTTTCCTTCTTACTCATTTGTACACCTATGCCATCACCAGCCTTTTTGTTGGAGGAAACATTGTAATTTCCTAATCTTTTGAGTCATAGTAAAAGTTGGCCTGTGAGAAGCAATCTCAGCTCCATTAACTTTATTCTTCCTTGCTATAAAATGGATGAAATGAAGAAACATCAGAAGCCATGCTTAAGTCCAGGACAACATCACAAAAAATCCTAGGCAGTTTTCCATTAAGAAGAAAACATCTTCTGTTCTAGCACATCTCCACCAAACATAAGCAAATCTCTCTCCAGCCATGGAGTCAATCTAAGCCAGAGGTTTCCCAAACACAGTGTTTTGAACATTCATAATACCCTTGAGGACAGCACAAAATGCACTCCTGGTAGAACTGGTAGAAACATCACCCACCTCTGGGATTTCCATGTGCTGCCTTTTGCATGTTTGTCATGGAGTAACTCCGTGTTTGGAATTAACTGTCCTTCTGCAGTACCTGCTTTTTATACCGTATGAAGAAAACCTGTGTAGATGCATGCTACAGCAGCAGGACCTGACTTTCCAGCTGAAGATGCAGGAACTGGGCTAAAGGCTCAAATACCCTGAGGCTAGGGGTTGTAAGGTAACCTTTGGTGAGTGAGGTAGAGGTATTCCACATAATTTTCTGAGATCCTAGAGGAAAAGAGTTTAGACATGGATGGGCAAAGATAATGGGCCTGGATGAAGAATCCACAAATGGAAGACAAACAGGAATATACTGAGCTGGGCAAATGCAGGGCAGAAATCAGCACTGACTAGGACATGCATTCATCCTTACCCTAAGCCAACCCTCAAACCCTTCAATCTCACCTCTCCTATAGCAAATAAATGAGAAAAGCAAAAGCACTCTCCCTTCTCCAGTTATGATCCACACAGGGAATGAAAAGTTCTGAAAGCCACTGTCTGGTTAGCTTGGGTGGTAAGGGCTTCACATTTGCAGATGACCCATGTGAATGACATGAAAAAGTCATGATGGAGTTTTGGTTTGCTCCCTTTTGCCGGGTGTGATAAATACTGCATGTGCATACACAAACATACGCACACAATCTCTCTCTTTCAAGTGAGTCCTTTTAAACACACACACACAAACTGCCATTACAGTCCTCATCATTTATGTTTGGTGATACAGCAAGTATGAGTACAGCAACTACAGCATCAGTAGTGTTTTGATAAAACTGTTTGCAAGAGATTATTTATAGTGAAAAAATAATTATTTTTTTTTATTTTCCAGCACAATTTTTCAAGTTCTTGCCAGTTGTGGTTTCCTTTTGCAGGTTTTTTTATTGGTTGATTGGTTGTTGTTTGAGTGGTTGGTTTGGAGTTGGTTTTTTTGTATTTTGGAGTCATCAAGATATTAAAGATTGGTTCTAACAGCACGTTTTTTGGACTGAGCCATGCCAGCTGGAGAAAATTAGAAACCACTTTCATGTTGCAGCATATTTTGAATGTGACAATGTCAAAAGTGTCAGCACATTCTGCTGATAATAATAAGCAAGTATAATAAAAGTTAATGTTGCTGCCTAGGCATGCCCATTGTCCAGAGCCTTGCATCCACTCATTAGAAGCACTTCAACATTTCTGAACCCAGTAATTCCTGAGCTGCCATGTGCTGAAAAAAATTTTTTGGGGTAAAGTAGCTAGCCTGTCTTGCACCATACATGATGTACTTGAAATTAAATCTACCTTTTCATAATTTTCCCTTCTTCACCACTTCTTCTTCTCCTGCTGATAGCATTTAGCTCTTCCTGCACCTCTGTTGATCCATCCTAACCTTTTCCAAAATGCTGGAATGGCATCTCAGCAGCCTGCTGTTTTCTTGTTCTTTGAAATCAGCAGTGACAAAAATTAAACCTACTTCAAGAGCGGCAAGAACAGAAAAGTAATTACTTGCACGCAAAATTAAATTAAATATTATTTTTCATTTCAGAAGTTTAATTTCATGCTGTTTGCTGCCATTTTTTTTCCACTGGTGAATGAGTATAGATGACTTTTTTCACTTGTCAGCTACCTTTAATTTTTAGATAGATGTTGATTGGTTAAAAGGAGAGTTAATGAAAAACTTCTTTAGAAGGCATAAAACTCTAGCATGACATAATAGTTGATAACACTAACTGAAAGTCTCTTCATAGTACAGCGCATCTGTGCAGACTGTAGCAGTCCATAGCAACTCAGTTTGTATTTCACAAGACCCAAACAATATATGATGGTAAAGCACATTCATTATCAATCAAGGGTGAAGAAATAAAGGCTGAGGCACAGGAAGCCAGGTTTCTGAGTCATGTCAGGAAGACAATTTAATTAGGGATGGAGCATAAATTAAGAGCAAGGCACCTAAAAGATGAAAATTCCGCTCAGGCTAAGAGCAGTAGACTGATGTTTCCTGCCATACTTTAAAACCCTATTCTCCCTTGGTGGCTGCTCTCATTATTGGAGTACAGATGGTGAAAACACATACTGTTCGAATTTACTATGTTCATTCGCAAAGATGTTAGTTAAGAAAATAGTGTTAGTCTAAACATTATAGCTCCATTTATGCTCTTTTTAGGTTTTTTTTTCACTTTTCAACACTAAAATAAATAAACCTGCATATGCAGTTATCAAAATGTTCTTTGTGCTTTCTAGTGATGGAAAGTACATGATGGCTGGTTTGCAGACACTGCAGTCCATTACAGAACAAGATAATTAAAATTAAAAACTTTAAAAACACATGTAATTTCCTCAAATATTCTTAATGCCCTCTCTTGAGTCATTACAGTAATTGTGTAAATATGTTATTATAGAGTTATGAGATGTGATCTTTACTTGATCATCTCAAATTACTCTTCACTAAGTCGAGTTTGCTGTCGCAAGGTTTGCTTGCTGTAAATGCTCAGTCACTGGCTGATTTCACAGATAATAACAGCTACAAGACTTTCGTGGTCCAAGTTAACAGTAGAAGTACAATATCTTTTTATTAATCATTTATGAGATTGATAATTCGTATTAATATATAATATGTTAATATTTTTATATAATATATAAAAATACATATATATATATCTCAATATATAACTATTACAGAAACTATTAAATCCTAGACCTAAAAAGACAACCTGAAGTAGTAAAACACAGCTATATCTTACTTTTTCACAAGAAACATGAAAAGCAATTGGACACAAAGTAAAATTACATCCCATAATAACATTGACCAAAGCAGCTGAAACCAGGATTTTCAGCTTGCGTTTAGCATACCATGGACAAGTGCTTATCATCACCAGAAAGCACTGTTTGTATTTAGATATAAACTAAAAAATAATTGAAGGCACATGAATTTGAAATCCTCATTATAATATTCTTTTGCTAAGTCTATGTTGTACTGGGTAGCACACAAGTTTTCAACCTGCATTATACTGTGCTGAATTTAGTCCCTCATTCCCCCCCGATTTGTGAGGTTGTCTGTGTCCATGCACATGCACACATCCTAATCCCTTTCTTCTTCTACCTATGCCTCAGTTTCATCTCCTGTAAACTGATAAGCTATTAATTGGAAAATGTTAATTCCAAAGTCTTTCTATTTCTACACTAAATTCTGGTAGGTGTTTGACACCAATTCAGCTTTTTCCTTTCCCTTCAGAATTTTCACCATTTTTCCTCTGAAAACGGAATAAAGTGATGAGGTTTTTTTATCAGAAATTATCTACCCTTCTTTTTATTTGTTCTTATCATACAATGTCTGATTTACATATCTGCTATTTTATTTTTTGCAATGTTTTACAGTTGATAAGGACTTTGTAGAGGTTTGCTGATTGAAATGATAAAAGTTCAAAAGACACAGGTAATAGGGCCTGATTTCTCATTGTACCCTTGCTATCAGTGTAAGAACACTGAAATCCAGTCCTGGGCACAAAGCTAACGCGTTGCAGAAATCTGATGTTTCACATCTCACTCTGAGTGAGGATCAGTTTACCTGCTCCATTCTTTCTTCAGACAGTCTCCAAACACAAGGGTGGGTGGTCCATCCAACCCCGCTGTGCCCCCAACAGTGGGAAGTAAGAGCAGCCAGTCTAGGAGGAGTACAGAACGGAGAGAACCTATGCCACCATTGTGCTGTGAACTCTTTCAGCTTGCAGGTCATAGACAAGCCAGCTGTGGTTCTTTGTGCTGGTGAACACCTCACTTCTGAGAATTTTTTCAAAGGTGCTTTTAATATGCAAATACTTCTAACATGCGAAATATCCTGGAAAAGTTGTTCCACAGTTTACCTATGCACAGCCTGAGAACTCATTTTGTCTTTAGTGGATCTCCAACATAATTCAGTTTCGTTTTCCAGTTTCAGCACTATAAAAACAATTTGTAACACATGGCAATGGTATGGCTGCCTTTCTCCTCGTCAGTCATGTTTCATGAGTCTCCTTCATATCCCCTAAAAATAGTAATTCTCCAAATTATCATGTAATTCTGATTCACCTGGGCTACATGGCAAACCAGCTCAGTATTGGCAAATGTATGTAAATCAATCAATTTCAGCTGAAGTGCTGACTCACAGACATTACACATCATATTATGTCACCAGTATCAGCACCACATTTTCAATTGCTTCCCACATTCTCCTGTAATGGGATCTCTATTCACTTGGAAAAGCAAGAAAGATGAGCTGCCAAATTATATTTGCAACTCTTACCACAGTTTATGGGAAACTCCACAGATTCTCCTTCAGATCACCATGCTTTGTAGACAGACTTCAGCTTTATCACCCAAATAACCCTGAAGATTGGTGGTTTTGATAAATTGGAGCTTTGCTCTGTATTATCTGTGACTTGTGTCCTTCCTTTCTCAGTCTCATGAGCAGCAGCTGAGAGAAAAGAGATCACTGAAGCCCTTTAATTACAGAGCCGGAACTGCTCTGCTTTCATGCTCCCAAAATAGCAAAGCTTACATAAAAACATTAGCAGCATGAAAATGCAGAATATTGGGAACAGCTAACATGAGAAAGATTCAGTAAAGGTAAACAAAAACTGCATTTAGACAACTTTTGATGTAGACGATTCTGTAGTTAACAAGAGAAACAATCCCTCTCTTCATGATAACGTTTCTCCCAAATCAAGCCTTTCGGGAACAAGCCATCTTCTTTAAAACCATGGATTATTGTTCCTTGCATTGTACTAGTGGTGCTCATTGTACCAAAATAAAACATAGCTCCCATGGAAACCCAGAGCATCACAAGTCTGCTAAGTCACGCCTCAGCAATGACAGACTTTAAAGAACCCAAGAACAACAGCAACTGCAAAGCCTTTAGAAAAAGTACCCTCTTTTATTTTTCTGCCCAGGTTAAAGTAACTTAAATCCTCACATGGTTCAGTGTAGTACAAGATCACACCAAACTAATGGAAAGCAGATAGGTTTTTAATATAATGTCACTGAACAAAAGTTGAAATAAATAAAAGTTGGGTATATTTTTTATAAAATGAATATGTACTAGACCAGTTTTCCTTCTAATCTGTGCTAAACTAACAAAATTTAACTTTGGCATATTTGAAGAGTAGATCAAAACAGAGGACTTGGGTATAGAGGCACTGTACCCCAATGATTAACTTTTGAACATCTGCCTTGGCATAGTGCTCGTAGGGACTACTCTGCTGTAGTCATTACCATTGTGAAAGAACAACGTGGAGCTCCTGGACACTGTGGTAATTAGAAATCCTATGGCGCTTATTAAAAGTGTAAGAGCATTAACGTCAGAGCTCTATTCAAATTCCCATTCTGGTGATTATTGTTAGCTCAGTTTTGACCTTTTCCTGTTTCAGCTGTCTAGTTTCTCATTTAACCTCCTAAAGACTAGCAGGTTCATTACTGTTGCCATCCTGTCACTGGTCAGGCGCTGCATGCAAAAACTTGCAAAAAATGCTGCGTTTTTTAGTGGGAAGATTGGGTCAGTATTTTCGGTCTTCACTTTTTGGCAGCTTGATTTGGGATTCTCATCTGAAAAGGGAATGATTGAATATTGAGAACCTGACTGCTGGCTCACGGTCCCCAAGCCCGGCAGCACTCCAGCCTGTCCCTGCAGCACAGCGGTGCAGCCTCCTCCTGTCCCTGTGTGCAGCTGAGGAGGGGACAGGCCGTGTTTGGCCATTCCTGAGCGCCCAACGCCACGGCTCACAGAGCTGACACCTGATATCAGACACATGCACGGCATCTGACTTCAGCTGCACCCCTCCACACCGGCTGTGTGCTGTCCCCATATGGTCAGCTGGCATCTCCCTGCCGCTGCTGCAGCACTGAATCCACCTCAGGGTGTGCTTAGTAGTATTGGTTACGTTTTACAGACACGAAGAAAACATCCCAGACATCCAAGCAGATAAGACCCCTTCATCAGCTGAATGGATAAACCCCAGCCCTTTCCTGGTCACCAAGTGCAGCTGGCAGTGACTGTCACTCTCTGTTCAGAGGACGAGGAGTCTGGTCCTGGAACTGACTCGTACAAGTACCCGTGAGCTGCTAAAGGTGGGATCAGCAATTACAATTCAAAGGATCAGACCACAATGAAAATTTACTGCTGATGTTCTACATGTGAACACACAAAACGCATAATACACAGTCTCTAAGATATCATCATTCTCAATACAAAAAATGCACCTAGCTGCATTTTCAGGTTTTGAGTATTGCAGACTTCTGTCATCATCTCAAGAAGCAAGTTTCTGTATTTTGTGGAAATGGAAGAACCTGAAGGCACCTTAGCTCATATAGAGAACTGCAATATTGAGTGTACTGCTAGGGGATAGCCTTCAAGTTGCTGCATCTCTACTTCAAGCCGAGAGAGCCAAACTACATCTGACTCATTGCAGATGATGAGGAAAAATAACTTCAGTGCTGTATCTCAGTTTCTTCAGAGATAGGCATCTGCTTCGGAGAATCAGTTAAAAATTGAGGCTTATACAGTGAGAAAACAATTCTGTTCTCCCCCTAAGGGAGCAAGAAGCTCATCTGTCTTTTCTTTCAAGATGCTGTTGTTTTTTTCTAGAAGCCTCCTTCATTCTTCAGCATCTGCTCTCTTCCTGGCTGTGGAAGAGATTTCCTGGGATTTACACAGAAGCGGGGAGCTCTGTATTGTAAGTCCAAACACATATGATATTCCATTCACATTTCCCCACAAGCTGCATCTCTGGTTTTCATTCTCAGAATATTAAATATTGTTCCAGACCAAACAAGAAAATATCAAAGGTGTGAAGGACACATTAGCTAATCAAAGAGCAAAAATAACATTAGCTTGATTCTGCCTGGGCTATCTTTGAGACCATCATCCAATATGATCCTTCCTATCCTCTTGTGAAGGTTTTGCTGAAAGGAATAACTCTATGTATCTTAACGTGTTTCGATTTATACATAATATTTTTTTTTCGGTATGAAATGCTTTATAAAACAGGAGAAATTAGGTTTAATGGAGAAAAAAGTGGATGAATTGTAATACTCTGTAATACAGAGAAGAATAGTTCTTATATCTCACGTGAAGTCTATGCCTCAAGCAAACTGTGAGCACTCTCTGTTCAGCTCACCTGGAAGGTACAATTCCACTTCCGACCAGATCTCACGCTAACAAGCGACCTGGCCACAGGCAGGGAACCATTCAGCTGTGTTCTTGTGACAGAAATACGGTCCCATATAAGGAGCAATAGGAACGTGTGGCCTCCCTGACTGACGACTGGGGAAGGAGCACACAGAACTTGTCTGTCTGATCAGAGCTAAGCCTTAATGATGCTTTTAAGCAAAGAAATTTCTCCAATTATCCAGTCTAAGCCTCCCCTGGCACAACTTGAAGCTATGTCCTCTTTTCTGATCAGTTGTTACCTGTGAGAAGAGAGCGACCCCCACCTTGCCACAGCCTCTTTATAGTACTGGTAGAGAGCAATAAGGTCCCCTC
>VWPU01006028.1:0-39902 GCA_013398955.1 Callaeas wilsoni
CCGCGCCCCGCCCGCCTCCGCCGAGAGCACCGGCGAGACCCTCAGCGCCACCCGGCTCCGGCATCCCCCTCCCGTCACCGGCCTCCCGCCCGTCTCCCCCGAGCGCCGGGGCGGACAGCCCCGCCGCTCCAGCTGGCCCTTGTGACCGCACCCCGCCTCGGCTGGCTCCCCTACGCGGTGCCCGGTGGCAGCGTGCTGGAACGGACGCTGTAGCAGCCCCCAGAGGCGCTCCCCTGTGTAAGAGGGTGTAAGCGGCAGCAGCGAGCTGCTGCGGGGCAGCGAGGTCTATGTTTGCGTTCATGCCCCTTGGAGGGCTGCACGGTGTCTTTTCTTGGAGCAACTATGCATAAACTGTAGTTTTCTGTCAGCCCGGTGGAGCTTGTTTCAGCTCGTTTCCTGCAAAGCACCAGGACTACCTTTTTGTTAAATGTATCACAGCATCCTGGCAGCCGCCAGCGGCAGGGCCTTCTGGAGGTCTCCAGCCAAACATGCTGCTTGGAGCATGACTATTGCCAGCAACAGGTGAAGTTAGCTGTGGTTTTGTCCCACTGAGTCTTGAGAGCTGCCCAGCACAGCAATCTACACCTCTCTGGTGCCCTGTCCCAGAGCTGTTCCATGTTTCTGAGAAAAGATTTTCCTCATGTCCATCATCAAGCCAGTAGGAGTGCCTGTGCAAGCAGATCTGGGCACCATCCAATATCCCTCAAAGTTCCTTGTGTTTCTTATAACTAGTGAGTCCATGAGCCTGGAAAGAAACCGCCTTGGTTCTACAGGAAGAAACTTACCCTGTCTCGGCCAGCAGAGATGATGGGGGAGGTTTTATAGTGTTGTCCTACTGCAAGAGGAGCGACAGTCAGCAAGACAGTACTAATCTTGCTGTTCCCCTGGGCGCTGCAGGCATTTCGTTCGCAGCTGAGTGGAGAGTAATCAGTGGGACATCGGTGACTCACAGGGTGAGACTGACTACGCAAAATCCTGCTCGTGGTCTGGCAGACTTGCATGTGTCTGGGCTTCAGAGTGCTTCAGGTACACCATGCGACACTCAAGTGGTTTTCAAGTGCAGTAACTCCTGCTACTAGCCCTTAATGCTGCTGTTCATTTGGTCTCACGCAAGCAAAGTAACGGCAGGGAGAAGGTGAATCCCACTCTTCCCATTGGTTAAAACTACTCTGTAACACACACACACACACACACACACTCATACACACACACACACACACACAACACTCACTCGCGCATGCGCTACTCCTACTGTCCTCAGCCCTTGTGGATCTGCTGATTTCAGCGGCCTCTGGTGCTGCCTGGTGGGCTGCCAAAGTGATGAGAATGAGCTATCCTGCTGCCAAAGTGCATGACCAGAGACATCTGCTTCCTTTTTTCTGTTCACTTAGATGTTTCTCAGTTCTTTCTGACACATTCTGCAAGTCAGTCCAATAATCACCTTGTGCTTTGTTTAAACTTTTTGTTGTGAGCAATATGATGGTAATGCGGGCGTCTGTGACACTCTAATGACACCATCACTGATGGCACTGATATTCTCAGTCAACATTCAAACAAGCATGAGCTCAATAATTGCCTTCTTCAATGAATAAACTTAGCTTTCACAACCTTCAGGCTCTCCAGACATCTTTTATGGATCAATTGGCAAAAGGCAACCCACAATGCGAGCAAGCAGAAAATCCATTCTTCAGAACTAGCAGGTCAGTCCAGAGTTTCCATGTTTCTCTACTGTCAGAAAATACCTGGTCTTATGCTAGCGAAATTTGTCTTTCCCTTCTTTCAGTTTTGAACGGCACACTTGTAGGGAAAGTTCCCTGTGGTGCATTGTGAATCAGACCTCAACTGTGACTCAAGGCAGAGTCAATTTGATTTCTCATTACATTGTTATATATGTCATCTTTCAAATTTGTCGAGCAATAGCAAAAGAAGTGACAGCACAGTGTTCGGTAAAAACGCCAGAGAGTTAGGAAATACCTAACACATTTTTCCATGTGTTCACTGTACCTGCCTACCATGAATGCCTGTTATGTTTTATGTGAACCCTGTAAAAATATTGCCATTTTTTCCATGAGACCACTGTCTTGCTTAGTCTAAACACGTCTCTGGAAGTAGAGAAAAGCTTTGTGATTAAAGAAGGCCCTGTTGCTGGAAGGGATCATTCACACTGCACCACTCAAGTGTGCAGTGGTGTGTGAGAGGGTAAATACAGACTTACAGATCCAAGCAGGTTACGGAACACCTACTTTTGGCAAAGAGGTAAGGTGCCCTATTGAACCCATAAACGAGGAAAGAGAAATATAGGCGTTACAGGAAAAGTAAAAATGAGCATGTACTTGTGCAAGGTCTGGCTGCTCACACTGAATGTCAGCCCTCTCCAGCTTTTCACCACTGCAGTCTACACTCCAGCCCAAACTGTAAGGAGTCCTTGGAGATCTCACTTTTCCAGTCACACCATAGTCCAGTCCGACCGCATCATGTTGGTGATGTTCTTTTTTGGCAAAGTTAATTGTTAGTATTTTTCTTCCTACGAAAAAATTACTGCTTGACTATAATGTTTCGCTACACGTGAATACATCTGTCCATCCATCATGCCTAATGACTTTTAAGTCTGATTTTAATCAAACTTGGCGGTTGGAAGAGATTGTAAACACCTAAAACACCTGCTGAAACAAGCCATCACGGTGCAACAGAGTGAAAGTTCACTGGTAACATGGCAAGACATTTGTAGTTAGGCATCAAAGTAGGAGGAGGAAGAAGAAAGAAGTTATAATCCCCGTATTCTTAGAAGAAAAGCAAAGTTCTCAAGGAGCATGGCAGAATCCAGGAAAGGATGTGAATATTAATCAAATGGGGGGTTCTTAGTCAGGCAGCTCATGGAAGGATTTGTTTCCAGCTTTCCAGGTCTGTTCTGGGGTCAGTATTTTAGCCAGAGAGGTAACATCATGTATTTCCACTGGGCAGCCACTCCTCACCTGAAGAGCAGCATGTGGTCACCACCAGCACTGCAGGGATGTGTCCACATGAAAATGAGCTGCCCTACAGCAAAACATGGCCCATCTGCGTGTGTGGTCTTGTGGAGTTGAAGGTGGCTGGGACTGTGGTGGTGCAGTAGCTATTCTAGCCCTTCTGAGTCAAACCTCTTTCTGGCCAGGGAGGATGCAGAGAAGCATATCCCCACAGCAACTCTCTTGTCTGCTTATTCCAAGCTCAGCGTGCATCATGTCAGCTTCTTCAAGAAGAGTGGGAGTTTGGGGTTGTGACTCTGCTCTTCACCATGGTTGTGGCAGGCTTGAGCATCTAGGGGACAAGAGCATGCCCCACATGTGTGAGCAGACCTGGATTGTGCTGGAGTGAAGCCCAAAACCCCGGGTCACTCACAAGAGCAAAAATTATACAGTGCACATCCCCAGGACATGAAAGTGGTGCTTGGGATGAGCACGGCTTGGTCAAGAAGGAGGCAAGAGGAGAGGTCAGAAGGTATTGTCAGGATCTGGGGCCCTGCCAGGTGGAGAGGGCTTTTGCAGAGCGGTGGGTGGCAGTAGAGCCGTGCAGCCTGCGGTGCGTGGGGCTCCGTGCCAGGGGTGCCCCGGGTCGCAGGTGCCCTCTGCTGGCACCGTGCTCCCGGGCGCTGCTGGGGAGCCCGAGCAGTGCGCAGCTCCCCAGAAAATCCAGCGCCACTCTCTCAATAGAAATGCTGCTTCCAGGGATGCCAGCAGGACGGAAATATGCTCCCCCTCCAGCGTTGTGGGCTGGGGAACGTGCACCCTCTTCGACATCTTTGTTTCTCACTATTAAAGTGGTCTGATAGTTTTCCAGAAGATATAGCTATCCTTAGTATCAAAACTGGAGTAATCCAGATTAATGATACTGGGAATTTGTTTTGGCTTTATTTATTTCAGGGAGTGCTTGCAGCCCAGAAAGCCAATTGTATCCTGGGCTGCATAAAACAAATTGTGGCCAACAGGTTGAGGGAGGTGGTTCTCTGCTTTTACTCTGCTCTGGTGAGACCTCACCTGGAGTGCTGTGTCCAGCCCTGGGGTCCCCAGAAGAAGAAAGACGTGGACCTGTTTAGAGCGAGTCCAGAGGGGGCCATGAATTAGATCAGAGTGCTGGAGCACCTCTCTTATGAAGACAGGCTCAGGGTGTTGGGGTTGTTCAGCCTGGAGAAGAGAAGGCTCTAGGGAGAGCTGAAGCAGCCTTTCGATAGTTAAAGGGGGCTTTATAAGAAAGGTGGGGGCAGATTTTTTTTTTTAATCAGAGCCTGTAATAACAGGAGAAGGGGCAAGGCTTTTAAACTGAGTGTAGATTTTAGACTGTACATGAGGAAAAAAAAAATTTTCAGTGAGGTTGGTGAGACACCAGAACAGGTTGCCCAGAGAAGTTGTGGATGCCTCATTTGTGAAACTGTTCAAGGCCAGCTTTTATGGGACTTAGAGCAACCTGGTCAAGTGAAAGTTCTCCCTCTTCATGCCAGGGAGTTGGACTAGATAATCTTTTATAGGTCCCTTTCAGCACAAATAGTTCTGTGGGGGTTTTTTATTGTACCCTTCAAGGTCTGCAGAAGCCCAGGGATATCCCCAATGCCTGTCTCTCACTCACTGACTCTGGGGCATGCTGTGTGGATGGGTGGGTGGCATCCCTGCTGCATAGTGCGGCACCATTCAGGCACATTCCTCTGTTTTTTCCTAGCACCATCCTGGCAGCAGTGCAGAGCAGTGTACTTCCGCAGGGCAGGGCCCCGAGGCAAGGGCATGGCTCCGTGCTGCCTGCAGGTCACCCTGCTGCAGGGACATGAGCCCGCGTGTCCCAGCCCAGCCCCCTGCTCCCTGGGTCACTGCTTGCTCCTGTGTGTGCTGAGGAGCTCTTCTGCCAAGGCACTGTTTTAGGAGGAGGATTGGGAAGGGCTGACTTCATCTGGAGGGACAGGTAGCAGCAAAGGAACAAGTAAAGAGAGGCAGAAAGCTCTGGAGATCCAATCTCAACATCCAGTTGCCTTTTGCTGAAAGCCCAGAGGAGTCAAATCAGGAGCAGCACTGTCTCCACGAGAAGAAGTTTCATGAGAGACCAGGCTACAAGCTTTGTCTACAATTTGCAATGATCATTACTTGAAATGAAGACTTGAAGACTTGAACAAAGAAACTGGAATCATCTTACAAACCTGGAAATCTTTTTGCAGAGTTCTGCTGCCAGCATTGAACTGTCTTTGTGGGGTGGTTTTGCACAGTGCAGCAACGTGGGAAGGGTCCCAAGCAGCCCTGATTCAGTGAGTGTTGACACAGACCAGCTCCTAATCCTAATCTCCTTGCCTCCTGAATGGTGCTGGCTGGTCCTGTTGTGGACTGAGGGTGTTCCATACTTGTGACAGGAAAGACGCATGATCTTGTATCTCCTCACCCAGCCCTACTAGGCTTATTCCCCTTTCCCTCTCAGTTGTATCCAGTCCTGTAAGGTCTGCATCTTTTCAACCACATGGTGCTAAAATGTGCCCCATGTCTCAGGCCCCATGTTGTGTGCTTGCCTCAGAAGTGAAGTGACCATAATCTTCTCCACGAGGCATAGAGTCAGGCCTGACAGAGTAAAGGGAGGTGCCTGCAAAGCTATGGTTGTGTGTAGGTTGAGGAGAACAAGGGAAAAAAATAAGTTACTCTGCAGAGAAGCTCATCACCAGGCAAGAAGACATGTTCTATATATGCAGCTATAGTCATCTAAGTGAAGAGAAACTTCCACCATTTTTTAGTTACGGTCTTTGATAGCTTTTAATCTGAAAGTTTTCTTTATCTGTTTTGGGGTTTTTGGTGTCACATACATATTTTTCTAATCACTAGAATAAGGTTAAATGGGCCTTGCCAAAATCTGGCTCCGAAGCCAGCTCACGTCTGGTTACTGCTGCATGTTCCCAGTTCCTTGCTCATCTTCTGTTGGTTTGCATGGCTCCTGCTGTAGTGCCTAACATAAAGCCTGATTATTTGTCACAGAAATTTAATATACAAATCATACAAATCCATTCATTATAAGGGTGCTCAGCCTTTGTGCCTATCAGCAGTGCATTTCTTCCTTATGCACCGCTTTGCCTCCCCGGGCAGACAGCAGCAAGAATACCATCTGTCCAGAGGTGCCAGGACCTGGCTGGACCCTTGGACAATATATTTTCTGGAGCAGAATCTGGAATGGCAGTTATACGCAAATGTAACGTTTATTGCCACTGTTGAGCTGATTTTGCCTGACGGTTCCCAAAGGAAAAGCTTTGCAGTAGCATCTAGCCACACTCAAGAGTGAGCTGCTTCCAATGCTTCTAGCTCTGCTCTGATCTGCCAGTACACATCTAAATGATCACAGTGTTGGAGTAAGAAACAGAGCTTCCATGAGTTAACAGAGGCTATCGCTATCTCTATGAAAATGAGATGTCTCAGAGACTACCAAGTTCCCTCTGCAACTTTTAAGAGAAATGAAAGCAAAGGCTGCAGGAATGTGTTCCAAGAAACAGGATGGGTTTCACTAAGGGTAATGGTGCCCATCTGTTCTGTGGTATTTGTTGTGGCTCCCTCTTGGTGTTAATTCATACACACCCAAGCAGTTAATAGGTTATTTGGAAAAAAATTTACACCTGCACAGTGAGTGGGCTCTGAAGTCAGAAGTAGCAGGCAACATCAAGGACACACATTTCTGCTCTTAGTCTCAACGTGTAAACCTGCATCTTCCTTCTCTGGCAACTTAAATAATGGAGTAGTGCTGAGCAGTGTGTGTGCCTGCACATTCACTGGATAAACAGAACACTAGAGAGCGTTTTATTCCCTGTTTTTTCTTCAGAAGGATGATGCACCTGCAGATGTGTAGGAGAAAGTGGAGACGTGAATGTTAACCAGTGGCAGGGTGGAAAGGTGGCCAGGCATGACTGGGTGACCCTGCTGTCAAAGATCTATGCAAATGCAGCATCACAGAACAGCATCCCCTCAAAATGCAAGGAGAAAAAGAAAGACTTCCCCGATTCTCTTACACTGTGTCCCTTATTGGATCAGTTCACTCTGGGGTATTTTGAGGGACTCTAGCAATTGGCGGACTGGGAAGACCAGGCCTCTCCTGCAGAAGTCAAGGGACCTCCTCCACAAAAACTCACCAAGAGCAGCTGTCACTTTGAAGGGGAGAGCTGGCATATGTGCTACCCATTTTTCTCCAGCATGGTGCTAAATGTAGCATGATGACAGCATTCAGTCCCACACAAAATGGAATTAGCAACACGGTTCTCAAGAAGGTATAAAAACCTGGGGCCCAGCACAGATTTGTTCATTCAGAAACAAACTCCAGGGAAAAAGAGACTGAGGAATCTAATTTTTTTTTTGTAAATTACAGTGGGTGTGAGTTCCCAGATAAACAAGACTGAACATCAGTATGCTGGGGACAGCGTACCTACTGCTGCTGCCGTCACCCAGGTTATCTGTGTCAGCTCAGAGCAGGAGGGGACAGTACTACAGCAGCAAGGGAGCTCTGCCTACCCAGCCCAGTCACACGGCCGCATCCCATCCCTGACACCTGCACTGGGCCTGGTGTGCCTCATGCCAAGCATTTACTGGGCAAAAAGGAAATCTGTGGTTTTCTGCTGTTTTATCTGCTGCACTTGGGATTTGGGCACTCAGCCCTCAAGTGTGAGCATGTGGAAAAATGTAAGGCCATCCTTAAGCTGTCAAGGAGCTGCAGAGCATTTGCAGATTGCAGGTGCATTTAGAGCGTGTCTTGCAGAACAGAGGTCTGCATAGGCAGAGATCAACACAAGGGAGAGGAGAAGTCAGTGTCCTTTGATCAGGGCAAGTTGCAGCAACTTCTGCCCAGCTACAGCTGTAAGCAGGGGAAAAAAGTGTGAAATGGATACTCCCTTAGGCTGTTGCACTTCTGCGGTCCATTGTACAGCCTCGCTTGGCAGGAAGCTCTAGTCTTCTCCAGATTGATGCCACCTTGGCTCACACTGCATCTGGTGAGAGTGCCAGCAGGCAGGATTAGTCCGCGTACTTGCCATCTTGTGTTCTCACAGCTGACAATCACAGCAAAGTTCTTCTGTCATAAAAGAAATAATGAGCACTGCTCACTGCCTGGCATACTGCAATATTTATTCACAGTAATAAAAAGGAGGCAGATGGCTGAAGGTGTGGTCTGAATCTAGAAGTCTGGTGAAACTGCTGGGAAGTGGTGATGGCTGGTCTCTTCCCCAGTTACAGAGTGAGATTTCAGGTGTTGAGTTTTGGATCCACAGTATATCCAAACGCAAACCTCTGGTGGTCACTTGCATCTCTGGTGTTGGTTTTGGTTTTGCGTTTTGGGTTTGTTTTGAGTTTTTTTCATACAAAGAAGAACAAATTGCTCCTTCTCTCTCTTACTTGTGTGGAGACCTCAGAGCGGTCAGAGGAACAGAACAGAGACTATTATCCTCTCTATAAAAACCATCTACATGCAGGGAGTGAGCTAAAGATGAAAATTAGTGTGGCACTTGCCCTCCTCTTTTTGCCTTGCTCCATTGTGCAGCAGAAGGGTAGATGGTGGGCTCTGGTTTGGGCTGCACAAGCAAGGCAGCGCTCTGCTCTCAGGGTACTGCCGTACTTGTGGGACCCCGGCGTCTGCTGGTATGCCAAAGCCCTGGGAGGAGCAGCAGAACAGGAGTTAAAATATCAGTATGGGTGCAGAATGTGGGAAGGCCAAAAACAGCCATGAAATCCAGGAAAGGCAACAGATAACAGCAAGGAAGTGGCAGGTGCTGGGTGGAGTGGTGATGACACCAAGGCCACAGCACCGATAAGGCCACCAGGCAGATGTGGGGCAAGAGCGATGTGATGCAATCCGGTCTGGCTGGCTACCATCTGTGCCCACTCAGACGGAAAGCCTGCAAACAGAGCTGCAGTCCTCTAGGAAGGGAGAGGTGTCACAAGGGCTCATGATATGATGAGCAATCCTGGATGAGTGCATGGATGTGGGCCACTGGGTGCCACGGGTTTGGCAACAAGCGCAAAGGCAGGGGCAGTGCTGCAAGGGAGCAGGCCTGAGATTGGCTTCAGAAATAGAAGTCTCCTTGCTTGTTGCCACTATCTCCAGCAGAGTTTATGTGTCTTGCTGGTGATGAGACTAGGTCTCCAGCTCCTCAGGCAAACCAGAGTCTTCACATCTGCCCATCCTATGTCTTGAAGCCTTCTACATTACCATCTTGCTTGTGTAAGTGCACGGAGTGTAAAATGGCTGAGCCAGCTGAAGCTGCCTAGCCAGTGTGAGGGGAAGCAGCCACCAGAAAACCTCCTGCCTCACCTGAGGAAGAATTTCCCCATGTCTTCTTTGAGGGGTGCACTAGGCAGGACTTTCATTAGGGGTTTCATTGTGCTTGGCAGAAAAACTTGAAAAGACAAAAACAGTTTGCAAGACGTCATTTACCCTTTGTCATCTCTCAGCATATAATTTTAATTTGCTTTGTGAAGGCCATGGAATTTGAATACCACTGAGGAATGAGGTGGAGGAAGATCAAGCCTTATATCAGCCAACAGCTTTGCTACAGCACCACTGACCTTGCTGCCTCCAGAACACGAGGGGATGCAGATATTTCCTACCACCCTCTATCCAAGGAGAGTGATCTGGAGCACAAAATGTGTCCCAGTAGCACAGCCCCAGCCTGTTGCTCCTGCACTGCTGCTGGCATGATCAAAGAACCAGGCCATGCTTGGAACCAAAGGCACTGGAAGTGGCAACAGAGGCATTACAATTAACATTTGGATGTTATTCTTGGTAGTAAAAACTTTGAGAAAGACTTTAAAGGCCCAAGAAAGCCCTCATCTAGAGCTGTGAAGTGTGTTGGTGTGTGAACAGTTTGCAGAAGGGCGCTCTGTGTTGTTCATGTTGTCGAGTGTTGGCTAGGACCAGATTTGCCAGACGTGAATCTAAGGACATACATCCATGTGTGCTGGGCACTGACAGCTGCTTGTCCCATGGACCCAACCTGCCGGTGGCAGGGCACTTCAGGGCTCACCCAACAAACCTTGTGCACAGTGGGGCTTGGTCAGGTACATGTCCCGCTGAGATGGAGATGTCCTACCTCTCAGCTGATTTGGGTTGTTCATCCTTTGGGGTAAGGCTTCTTTCCTGACTTTTGACCTGATCATCTCAAGGCTGCAGTTTGCGACAACTGCTCTTTATTCTGTCATCTGGCACCACGAGAAGGAGATTGGCTCCATCAGCTTCCCTTCCAGCACTTGTAGGCTGCTATCAGATCTCCCTTGGCCTCCCTTGTACTAGACTAAACAAGACTAACAGGACCCCATGTGCCTTGGGAACAACTGCTAATGCAGTTAAATATTTACTTTAGTTGAGGGATTTCCAAAGTGGAATAATAATGAAAGCCAAAGGTTATTGAACTGTGTAAACTCTGTGAAGAGGGAATATAAAACGTGTGCAGCTGCATGTTTTATATGCAAAGCGGAGGAATGATTCTGCAAGGGGGACCCTGAGCTGGTTATGTTGCCGCTTCCCAAAACCTAGTCACGGCACGGCCCTGCTGAGTTGCGTGGATGGACCTCCAATAGAAGGATGTAAGCAGCCTCTTGCAGAGGCCATAGCTCTCTGGCCACAGGGGATGCTCAAGCTGTCCCCTTTTGTCTCAGACAGACAGGGTCAGTGTGTACCTTCCTCTGGGGAAGAAATATCCTGAGCATAGTCACAGTCAGATCCTCAGCAAGTGCAAATGTGTGTGCTCCGTGCATCTGGAGCTCTCCCAGCCTGCTGGTGGTTTCTGTAGGGCACCTACCCCCTGCTCACCCCTTGCACACATGATACATCTCATCTGCTCACATGGGCAAGGTGACTCACTGTCCCTTCTGGCCCAGATCTCATTCCAGGAAGTCTGACCCAAAGGAGTTTTTAGTCAACATTGATCTTACACTGACTTTATGACTAGTGGTCCTCTTTCCCATCCTTCACCCTTCACCAACTGATTTTGTTTCACCAAGGGAAAGTGGAGACAGATGTAGAAAATTGAGCTTCTGAGAAAGAGCAGATAAGGATGCTCATCCTGACATCAGGCATCCAGTCTTGCAGGCAAAGCAGCTGGGATATTCTGGGATCATGACGCTTGTTGAAAAGACAGTGTTTCTTGCCACTGAAGATCATCTCCAGCCTCTGTGTCCCTTCCCTGCTCTGTGTGCCACCTCTGTGTATTTAGTCTGGGTATCCATGCACACAGCCCCCTTCTAACACACTGAATCTTATGATAAAGATAATTTTGCTCTGTCAATCTCAGCTGCAGCCAAGGTGGTGAGTGGAGTAAGGTATTAAACCACCACTGACTATGTGGCTCCTCTGAGCATAGGCAGTGACTGCACCTGCAGCTCCCTGCTTCCAGGCAGCTGAATTTTGTACCCTCCAGACCCTCTGCACGCCCAGCCTGCGCCATCCCACCCAGTGACTGTGTGGGCTTGCTGCAGCATGATGACAGGCCTCCTGTTGTGTTTAGGATCCTGACCAGTGTGTCAAGCAGCTAAGCATCCACCTAGCTGGGTCTCATGGGATAATGCTCATGCCACAGTGCCACCACCCAAATCAGCCTGAATTCCCTGGCTTTTCTATGTCTAGTCTCATAACTCAATTCATCAAGTGGAGATACCTGTCACATATGAAGAACAGCAGCTGCAAAGCTGAAGGGATGGTGTGGGTGAGATATATTCAGAAGTAGCTGGCTGGGGTAAGCAGAGAAGAGCCCAGCCTTGATGTGTTGGTTTTGCATGGCCTGGTATTTGGTAGCGGGGGATGACAGAGGTGGCTTCTGTGAAAAGCTGCTGGAAAGTTCCACTATGTCCAGTCCCTGGTGGCTCTAAGGATGGACATGCTGCTGGCCAAAGCTAGGCCAATTAGAGAGGTTGGTAACGCCTCTGTGATAACAGACTAAGAAGAAAACCAAAACAAAGTGGGGTGCACACTCTTCTCCAGCTAGAGAAGAGGAGGAGGTGAGAACATGTGAGGGAAACATGAAGACCCCAAGGTCAGTGGAGACGGAGGGGCAGGAGGTGCTCCAGGCGCTGGAGCCGAGATTCCTCTGCAGCCCATGGTGCAGACCATGGTGAAGCAGCTGTGCTTCTGCAGCCCATGGAGATCCACAGGGAACACAGAGATTCACCCACAGTCCGAGGGGGAGATGCTCACTCCAGAGCAGGTGGATACCTGGAGGAGACTGTGATCCAGTGGAAGACCTGTGCAGAGAGGGGGCCCTGCTTCCAGGCTGGAGCAGCCTGTCCTTGGAGGACTGCACCCTGTGGAAGAGTGACTCACATTGCAGCAGTTTTGGGAGGACTGTGTGCCCATGGGATGGACTCACATTGCAGTGGTTTTGGAAGGACTGCTTCATGTGAGATTGGAACCACGCTGGAGAAGTTCATGGAGAACTGTCTCCAGTGGGAGGGACCCCACAGTCTCACAGCAGAACAACTTTTCTCCCTGCACAGCAGAAGAAGACCTCCAATGATGAACTGACCAAAACCCCATGCTCTGTATCCCTGCATTATTGGTGGGAAGGAGGAAGGGATTGGGGGAAGAAAAGGTATTTTTAAGGGCTTATTTTACTTCTCATTAGCCTCCTCTGCTCTTGTTAGTAATAAATTCACTTTGTACCTCTAAGCCGAGCCTCTTTTGCCCTTGCAGAATTTTCTGCCAGTCCTTATCTCAACTCATGAAGCCTTCATTTCATTTTTCTCTCATCTGCCCAGCTGTAGCAAGGGAGGCTGAGGGAGCAACTTCTGTGGCTGCCTGGCATTTGACCAGTGTCAAACCACGACACTTGACTACAGTGCAGAGAGATTGTAAAGGAGCCTCCGGGGCTGCCACCTGAAGCCGACAAGTGGGAAGCTTCAGGGGGAAGCTTATCTTACGCGTGAGAGTGCCTAAGTGATCCCTTAGGGTGTACGGTCCAGCTGCTCCCAGCACGGATCAGAACGCTGCTTTTCCCAGCGTTCTCAAGATAAGGCTGTGCCGTCCCCTATAAAGGCAGCCACGAGCAGAGCAAGGTGCACGAGCAGGTCTGCCGGAACTGACCATGCCTGGGAGAGAGCTCTTGTTGCTGGTGGCGACAATGGTGCTTCTCGTTGCTGCCAGAGGTAAATCTGCTCTGCTGCTGGAGGCTGGATCATCGGTGGTGGGTTGGGAATAACAGACAATGGGATGGAGGGAAATGCATGATAGTGCAGAAAGACCCAGAAATGCTGGTTTGGAGAAGAGGCGAGGTGAGAGCACACAAACAATGGCAGCATGGTGAGGAAGAAGGACTGGAGCAAACACACCGTGCCCTCTTTATTAGCAGTTTGTGGCAAGGGTTACAAGCTAGTTAATCAAATTTATGCACTTGGGAGCAGTCTGAGATATGGTAGAGTCCACAATGTGAACAGGAACTAGTCCCTGGGAGGACAGCATGCACACTGCAGTGGCAGCTGCTGCAGTTCCTGCCTCTATGAAAACTGGCAAGTCTTTGCAAGAACTATGTGCTCAGCATATTTATGTGCAAAGCACCTGTTCGTAGGTGCTGGAAAGCCATTGCTGCCTATGTGCAGGTAGTGGTGGTCCTGCAGCTGCCTGTATGTGAGCCTTCATGCTCCCAGGACATTTGTGCACTGCACAGATGGGCTCTGAACGATTGCTACTGCTCTGCTTGCCTAAGAAAAAGGAACCCACCAAATCCTGCTCTCCCTAGAGGTGGCAGTTGTCCAGCTGTGCAATATCACCAAGCCTCATCCCTCTGAGGATACCCTGTGCCGCATGCTGCATTGCATGGTTTCCCATTTCCTGAGATGTGTTGGATGCTCTGTGGAGCTTCTGACCCAGAGACTGGGAGAGAAGGCTGTTGGGAGAGGGTTTAGGGGGTGGGAACAGCCATTCACAGCTGTGTCCCAGCCAGCTCACCTGTGGATGGAAGCTGTGTACCGTGCTGCTGGCAGTGAGGGGTGGGAGTGGCATGCAGCAGCAAACTGATTCCCCCTCATGAAACTCACAGAGCTGATTCCGTCCTAACTGGTCTCTGCACAACACTGCCTTTCCTTTGGTTTGGATGTGATCCTCTGTAAATATCACGTGCTTCTGCCATCAGGCACAGGTGTACCATGCTCATTGGTCTCTGCTCTGTTTCAGGGTCAGAGCTGAATGAAGGGAGTGGCCTGAGAAGGGTAAGAGGTTTCTGGTTTTCCTTGTTCATGGCTTGCGATGGGTATGCCTGGTGTGCCTGGGAGAAAGACTGTTCCCAGAAATCATCCACAGCCTAATGGGAACTGATGTTCCAGCACCAAACCCACACCACAGCCCGGGCCACAAGTCCCACTGAGGGATACAGCGGCCCCTGCTCCTCTGTGGGCACGCACTGCTCCATCTGAGACAGAGGGAACCAGGTTGCCAGTGGCACTTGCTCCTGCCCAAGTGTTCTGGGGGGAAGAGATGGGTGCTGCTGGCACTGAAATGCATGTTGTGGTTTCTCCCTTCCAGCCAGTGTGTGAAGACCTGGTTGACCCGCAGGCCTGTCCCCTCCTGTACTTGCCCATCTGTGGAACTGATCGGAATACCTATGCCAATGAATGCCAGCTCTGTGTGGAAAAAATGTAAGCTCATGCCCTTGGCAGAGACTTCCTGGGTCTAATTTTGGCTGTCTGAAGCTGAGTGCTCATGAAGTACAGTCATTCAGGTTCCCTAGAGCCTGGGAAAAGCCGTGGCAGGCTGAATTTGCATGGCAAATAACACAAACCGTGTGCTGGGCTGCAGGAGGAGAGGGATGACCAGCTTGTCAAGTGAAGCTGCAAAGAAGTGCAGAGGAGCTGTACCCAGCTAGTCTGAGGAAGGGGATGCCTGGGGGTATCCAGCAGCAGCCCACAGTGCAGATGGGATGGAGCCACAGCTGTCTTGGTGCAGGCAATACAACATGGGGCAACAGCCACAAACAGCAGCTGCAGGGGGGTGAAAGTTTGACGCAGGCACCAGGTCAAATCGGTGGTGCACCATAGAGGTGTGAGGAGGGTCTCCATTCTTGGAGGTGGTGGTTGAGGCTCAGATAGAGCCATGGCCATCATAACCTCACACTAGGGACAGCCCTGCTGTGAGCAAGTTGTGCTGCAGATGCACCACCAGTGCCACAGGCCCTGGTAAGGCGCATCCGTGAGCCAGGATGTTGCAGTCACCTCAGCTTTTTAGACAGGAAAATGAGCAGGTCAATTTTGTAACAGTCAGCTCTATTCCATTTGATGGAATGCAGCCAAAGTATGACTTACAGAGTGGGTTTTTTTTGATCTCTTACTCTTTTTTCCTATATTATTCTAGGAAAACCAGGCAAGACATCCGGATTTTGAAAGATGGGGAGTGTCAAGATACCTGAGCTTTCTGATAGCTTTCCTGAGCCTAAAAACAGGTGATTAATTGATCCTGTGTGCTCTGTGCTGATTGCACACTTAAGCTAGCTATGGTGAATAATAAAATGACATGCACAATCTTATTTCAACAGCACTTTTTTTATGCATGGCTGGGGGAAAACACCAGAAGCCAGCTCCCACCAAGGGCTACTGAAACTGCACATTCAAAACAGTAATTTCAAATCCACATAACAAACCAGGGTGCTCTGCATAGAGTATTATCTCACCCGCACTCCTGCGAGAAAGGCCATGGGGGAGTAGCAAGAAATGCAGAAGTCCTGATGAAGAAGATGCTGAACAAGCACAGGTTTTTTTTCTGTAGGAGGCAATTTAGTGAAGGGAAAATAAAGTTTCTCTGGCATGGGAGAAGATGACTCCCTGGCTCCCTAGTAAACTGCTTCACTGCTTCCAGAGCTGATGTATATTGAAAACAGTAACATCTGCTCTTCTCATATTAGATGTCATTCTTCTTTTTATCTAAGGCCCTTTCAAAGAGCAATCAGCTCAGATAACACATGGGACCATAGAAAGAGCCTGAGCAGAGATGGTAAACACAAGGGATCCCAGATGCCTGCTCCAGCACTTGAGAGAAACCCCAAACTGAAGAATTTTTAGGTCTAGGTTGCTCCTGGGGTCAGGGCCATCTTTGAGATTGTGGCAGGGCTCAGTCCCACCAAGGTAACAGTGTCAGTGTGCATCAGCAGCCTTTGGGGCTTCTTCTGCTCCTTCATCTCCCACTTCTAGCTCAACTCACCTTTCACAAAATACCTGCAACAAGGCCATACAACTTGGGCATGCAAGGGACCCCCTCTGGTCACAGTGGCAGGGATCAGAGGGCACTGGCTAATGCAGGACTTGCCTCCTGAGTTCAGTCCAGTCCTGCACCACATCTTGTATTTGTACAGAATTACTGGCTGAGATTTCTGATCGGCTTTGAAGAGTGCTTCAGGGTGAACTGAAACCTTCCAAGGACAGGTCTGTGCTCATCCACAAGAGACCATGCTGCTCTGACTTGCTACTATACTAGTATCCTATACAGCTGTCATTTGCAGGCATCTGAGTAGGAGTCTGGGGTTCAGCCTGTGGTCAAGTGAGCTCCTCCGAAGTCAGTGACCATCCTCGGAGTCAGGGGGATGTGCCAGTATCTACTATGACTATTGTGCTTGGTCAGCTGGAATTCATCCTCTCACCCAGTTCTGCACCTTGCTGGAGCCACCAGGTGGGACACCCATAGCACCACAATGCACAACAAAGCCATTGCTGACAGATTTAATGCTGCAACTGGAAATAGTATTGAGGAGCATAAAACAGCTGTACTCAGTCAGATGGATTGCATCCACTATTTTCTGTCCCAGAGGCAGCTGCAGTCATCGAAAGCTTTATTCTCCTTAGAAAGTTCTCTCCCAGGCTGAAAAGTCCTAGTCTGACTAGTTGCTGACTCCGGGTTGTCCAGAGCTTTGATTTTCCCTGTTTTCCTTTCCTGGACCCTTTCCACTTCTGCAGAGGAGGGGACACCTGTCCACAGCTGCTGCTATTACACCACTCATTCATTTGTCCCAGGGCTCTGCAAGCCTGTTTGTCCCCTTCCACTCCTCAGATAGCATAGAAGAGGTGGTCTGGCTGTGTGCTACTCTCTGTGTTGCCTGTTCTTCTCTGCAGACCTTGTTGTCTCCCCTGTACCATAGGGAAGGGCTTTGGTAGGGCTATGAACCCCAAAACACACCCACTGTGAACAACACAAATGTATTGCTCGCTTATGTCCTGAGGCTTGCTGCTCCTGCTGCTGCCAACTCAGCCACAGGCAGGATTTATTTGGGCAACTCTATCCCAGCTTTCTGCCAGGGCTGAAGGGAAGTTTATGCCCACCAGTTATGCAGTAATGCATAACTGGGGCCCATTCTCTCCTGGGGTGGGCAAGTGTCACCAGCATCTCAGCCCTGTGCCATGGCTCGAGCTGCACTGGCAGAGTGGCTGCAGCCCGAGAGAGTGTGTGTGCTGTGTATGCCCTGAGAGCCACGACTATTTATGTGCGGAGGCTAGGAAAAAACAACACAGACGATCCAGAAGCTCTTCTGAAGAGGGAAACCACATGCTTCCAGCACGAAGTGGAGTGTTTATTCAGAAACTGCAGAACTAAAGCACAGACTAATAGGCCAGACTTGCAAGGTCAGAGCATGGGCAGCCACAGGACAGGGTCAGTGTTGACTCTACACACAGCAAATTCAGAGATACTTATCCTCCCCAGGGACTTGTGGATTTGGATGTTTATTTCACATGGCTCAAAAGCAAGTGGCAGACCAAAGGAAGGGTGAAGGCAGTGATTGAACACCACCACAGACCTCAGAGCCTGTGCAAGACCAGCCTGGTGCAGAGAGCCTGACTCTGAAGCCCAACAGATCTGTGTCTGGCAAGGTCGGATGAGACTCAGGAAGCAGCTGGTGGACAGCAGGATGCCTACAATGCCCTGATCTGTGCCAGAGAGTCTGCATATGAATTTGCACTTTTGCATACGCTTTTCCGGTTCAGTTTTTCCGTCCATTTCTCCTCTTTTCATGCTTCAGTCAAGGCAGGGGAAGAAAGGGATTATCTGCTTTCACAGGCGCTATGGTTTGTCATACAGAGCAATGAGTAGTCCTGCTCCCAGAGCAGTGTGTTGCAACCAGGAAAGTTTCCTCAAGACAGAGTAAAGGAGAAGTCTGCAAGTTGCTTCTCTGTCATTGTCCTGTGAGACAAAACTGGAAGAAGTGCCCTGACACCCTGTAAGAGTGGCAGTGGCACAGCTCCCCCAGTTGCCCATGTTGACCAGGGCTGCATCCATGACTGCAAGGAGGGATATGTAGATCTCTGGATAGTGCTTTGCAGTAGCCTTGCCAGACAGGGGGAACAGATACCCTTGAGGCTCATGAAGACCTTTGACTTACACATAGATCCAAAGCCTGGTGTTGTGTCTACAGTGAAAGCAGTCCCACCAATGGCAGGATCCAGCCCTAGGAGTGTTTGTGCCTCGGACAAAACTTTCCTAGGATATTTGTGTGTTAAAAGCTGTATGGGGGCATGGTGAGATGTACCCAAGGTTGGTGACGTTCCCCTACCAAGCAGCTCCAATGACATTTGAGGAGGCTGTGACACTGGAGATGCTCAAGTTGCTGAACACTCAGTTGACGTCTTCCAAGGCCTCACCTAGGAAACTGGATGCATCAGTAAAAATGGCTAAGGCCTAGCTGAACTGAAATTTAGAGAAAAAGGGGAGGGAAGCAGCACTTGGCACACTGTAAAGTGTCCAGCTACAACAGCTCATGCAGCCAAGACTGTCCAGAAAATTTAACTTACTTGCACAAATTTCTTTGCAGCAAAGAGGGTGCAGCTTTGGCCACATCTGTGGGGGAGTTCTGCTGGAAAGAAGAGTTTGCTGCATTGCTGGTGCTTGTGGGACACAGTATCCCTGGCAAGACTCTGACTCTCAGTCCCTCTGCTTCAGAGCACAGACAACTTGAAAGTAGGCAGTGGGGCCTGTAATTTCCACAGTGCTAACCATTACCAAAGATTTCCTGTGGGATACTGAAATCACTTCCTTGGCATTTAAAGTAATTTGCAATCAAGAGACAAGTGTCTTACAGAGATTTCCTTCCTGAGAGATGCAAGTGCAAGCTCTGTAAGATTTAGAAGCTCATCTATTCCATTAAGCACCTCTAAAGAACCTGGGGGCACAGTGACTCTTTCTTTTACAAATGCTCCCTTCAAGGTCAAAGACAGACGGAACGGAGAAACATTCCCAGTGCCGGCTCTGCAGTGTCCTATGGCAATGTTTTGCTGAGTCAAGAGTCCCTTATCAGCCCTCACCAGGCTTTGGGGTGACTGAGTAGATGGTAGGTGTGAGAAGCTGAGTTAGCCACAGCCTGAGCACGCACCCAGTTCCCATGGAACACTGAAACACACAGGGATTTCCGCCCTTTCTTCCACGTTTCATACCAACTGCAAGCAGCCCAGAATGTAGAATCATAGAACCGTTTAGGTTGAAAAAGATCCTTAAGACCATGAAATCCAACCATTAACTGCCATGTCCAGCAGTAAACCATGTTCCTAAGCACCATGTCTACACATCTTTTAAATACCTCCAGGAACACTGACTCCACCACTGCCCTGGGCAGCCTGACATCCAACTTAAACCCATCCCAGAGCAATGTGAGGTAATTTCCTCTTGTCCTATTGCTTGGGAGAGGAGATGGACCCCCACCCATCTACAATCTGCTGTCAGAAAGCTGTAGAGAACAATAAGGTGTCCCCTCAGGTTCCTTCTCTTCAAGCTAAACACCCTCAGCTCTCTCAGTCACTTCTCACAGGACTTGTTTCCCAGACTCTTTGCCAGCTTCTTTACTCTTCTTTGAACACGCTCCAAGCACTTCAATTTCTCCACCTGGGATGGGGCAACCCTGAATGTATGTATAGACTGGGGAATGAGAGACTAGACAGCAGCTCCACGGAAAAGGACCTGGGGGATGGCAAGTTGAACATGAGTCAGCAGTGCCCTGGCAGCCAGGAGCACCACCCGTGTCTTGGGGGCATCAGGCACAATATCAACAGCCGGGCAAGGGAGGGGATTGTCCTGCTCTGCTCTGCACTGGGGTGGCCTCACCTCGAGTGCTGGGGGCAGAGCTGGGTATAAGAAAGACATTAAAGCTCTTAGAAAATGTTCAAAGAAGGGTAACAAAGATGGTGAAGGGCCTTGAGGTGAAGCCGTATGAGGAACAGTTGAGGTCACTTGGTTTGTTCAGCCTGGAGAAGAGAAGAGTGAGGGGAGACCTCACTGCAGTTACAAGTTCCTTGTGAGGGGAAGAGGAGGGGCAGGCACTGATCTCTTCTGTGTGGTGACAGTGAGAGGACTTGAGAGGAGGGCATGAAGCTGAGTCAGGGGAGGTTTAGGTTGGATATCAGGAAAAGGTTTTGCACCCAGAGGGTGGTTGGCTCTCCAGGGAAGTGGTCACAGCACCAAGTGTGTCAGAGTTCAAGAAGCATTTGAACAATGCTCTCAGGCACATGGTGTGATTTCATGGTATTCTGTGCAGGAACAGGAGTTGTACTCAATGATCCTGCTGCGTCCTTTCCAGCTCAGCATATTATGTGGTTCTGTGATAATGTGTTTTTTGTAATGAGGGACGCAAAAACAAAAACTGTGTTCAAGGTCTCATATGTTTGCCCTTCCACAAGCAATGCCTTTGCACAGTAAAGTATCCTGCCACGATACAGTTTTCAGATGTCTGCATGACCAGGGCTTTGCAGCATCAAACAGTGCTGGAACATGGACACTCTCACCAGCTTGGGACATCTTGTCTTCATTTGTGACTGAGCTACAAGAAACTAGTCTGTGAATGACTTGGTAGCCCCACATCTCTTTATGCCATCCATGCTCCTGGCCCACCCTCCCATATCAGAGCCTTCCCATATCTGCTCTGCTGCCACCACCCTGTTGCTTCTTTTGGGGCTGTTAGACCTACCCCACCTCTCTGGACGTACCATGTAATCTGCAGTGGACACAGGGCAGGAGCCCTGGAGCAAAGTGGTAACTCAGGGGATAAGAAGAATGGCAGCAGAGATGACCATGGACCTCCAAGGTTACATCTTAAGAAATCCACATGCATGAAGTTTCAAGCTCTGGAGCTTCCAGGGACCTACAGAGAGATCATGCTGAGAGCAAAGGATGTAAACTAAAAATAAAAAGGACTGGCAAAGATTGGAGGCAGCCAGATCTGCTCATCCCTGAGGAGCTGCTCTGCCTCAGGGCAAGTCCTCAGACTGCTCAAGGAGGTGGGATCATCCCTGCCATGAAAGGTAGTCAGGTCCCCGAGGACCTGGGGGTAGACATTGTCAAGTTCTTCTACCTTTGAACCACTTTTGAATTCATGGGGGGCAGGGAGGAAAGGGATTAGGGGCATTAGCGCCTCACCAGTGCATAAGTAGTTGAGTGTCTCATGGAGAAAAGTGTTGATAGCAGTTGAGTGCACTAGAAACTGGCTAAAGAGGTGTCTCTGGTCCATCAGAGTTACACACAATATAAGCTTGAGTTTTCTGTGCTATCCTGGCATAAGAAACTATGAAGGCAGTTTTCAGGAGAGGCCAAGATTACCCCCTCATCTCACATGCACTGATCTAGGGACCTGGCCATTCCCAAAGAGCAAGGAACAGGCTCTCAGCATTGAAGCCATTGTACCAAGCAGCAGCTTCCCCTTTGCAGCAATACTGGCCCTGCAGATGGTCCTGCAGAGGATGCACGAGCCTGCAGGCTGGGCAGGGCTGGGGCTGCAAGGGGCTACCAGCAGCTAGGAACAGCCATGAAAGGAAATCATCCTATGGAGGCAAAGAACAGCTGGGTCTTCCAACTGGTTTTACTGGGACTGCCCATTGCCATCCTGTTTCATGACTGAAGTGCTTTGTTCATAGTCCTGATCAACCAGGGACTGGACCAAAGAATCACTGGGAAATCCTCAACATGCACAGCCAGGCTGGCATGGTTTTCTTATTCTGTCTGGATCCCACGAAGATGTTGCAGCTCTTGGACAGGTAACATGACTGTGGCAGTCTCCACCCTTAGGGGTTTCCAAAAAATATGACAACATAGCCATCCTGACTTCATGAAGCAGCCAGTCCTGCCATGAGGGGAGGTGGAGGATGTCCCTTCCCACCAGCACTGCTAGGATCCCATGCAAACACCTTCAGACAGCATATGTCCCATTTCAGACCTCTTAAGGGGTCCTTAAGGACTAACAACACGTCCCTGCATCTCACTCTGGAAAGCAGCAGTGAGGCAGAGCCACATCCTGCCCTGCCATGTCCACTACGAAGGAGAGCTTTTGAGTCACAGTTTAGTAACAGTGAGTGTAAATCTCCTATCTGAAGTGGAATTATTTGCCGTATAAAAGCACTAACATGTTTTGCAATCCACACAGTAGATCCTGGACAGACACTCACACACCTTTGCATTCTGATAAGGAGAATATTATTACCCTCCTAGTGGCCTGGCCAGATAAGAGGTTTGGGGCGGGCAGTCTGCATTTTTTTCAAGCTCTCATTATGCTGCACCAGTATCTCCAGATGCTGTTTCCAGGGAACTAAGCTGCTTTCTAATTAAAACTGCAAAGAGCAATGGAGAGTTTAGGCAAAGACCATGCTTCTTCAGACTCTTCCCTGCCACCCTCTGCAGCCTGTGAGGAGTATGCTGTGCCAGGTAATGATGAGAACATTCCTAGCTAGAGTTTTTGGAGAGAGGACAGTATGATTTTTGTTACCAGTGTTTCTAAGAAAGGAACTAATAATTAGTAGTTTATGCTTGGGGGTGGAGGATGCACATTTAACTGCGAATATGTCTTTTTACATGTTATGTTCCAGATCACAAAGGCAGAAGCACATATAAAGGCTTTTCAACTAAAGTCCTTCAGAGAGCATCAGTAGATTGTCTGTTGGCAGACTGGCAGTACTGCCTCATTGTTTTTATAGCTTGATTTTTTTTTTCTTTTAATTTCTTTTCTGTTTCTTTGTGTCGTCTAGTAAATATTTTTTCATCGGGATGCATATGTTTTACTACGATCTTTCCTGCTTAGTGCTGGCAGGTGACAGCTTTGGAGCTGTAGTGGGAGTGCTTTCTTGGACCGGTTAGAAGTGAATGAGGGGTGTTTTCTTAGAATGGGCTGGGAAGGAGACTGATTGCAAGCAGCTAAAATTGCTTTTGCAGCTCACAAGATATTTTGAAAGGAAAACAAAATTACCTTGGCTGCAAATGGGATGTGCAAGGGATTATGTACTTCAGTAGCTGAAGTGAGGCCCTGTGCAGATCCTGCTACTGCAACCTGTAACCTCATCTTCCCAGGGAGTTTACTGCCTTTTTTGATGTGGATGGCAGAGTCGTCTCCTGCTGGCTGAGCCCTACTGTCTCTGTTACTGCTCCATGTCAGGGAACAACCTCCCATTTGTCTTGGAGTTATTCTCAGCTTTCCTGGACAGTGTCCTGGGCAGTCAGATGTAATTTTAAAGTTGACTCTGCTTTGATGAGGATATTGGAACTTAAACCAACATAAATGCTTTCTAAGCTAAATTTCTGTAAGATTATTATTAATTATCAGAAGTGTCTTGTGTAAAAGTCTACTTTGGGCAGAGACTGGCTCCTGCTGTCAGTTTTGCATTTTCCTGTCCTGGACTACAATTTTTTTCGCATTTAACAAATACCTGGGATAAAAGAACTGTAATCCCAGCTCAGCCTCAGAAGTCTTTCCCACCTTGACACTTCTCCCATCTGATTAAGGGAATGACAAAATGACAGTTTTTCACTGATTTCACTACTTTAGTGTGAGCCAAGGCTTTTTGTGAAAGGAGCTGGATGTGATTACATCTGGAAGGAGCAGGTCATAGTTTTGCTTTTCCATTGTGTGGGTTTTGTTGAAACTACGAAAATCAGTTCTTTTGTAATCTCTTCATTGTACATTTGGGAAGAATTCCCTCTCTCTCAAGGCCTCAGGGCCTGTCAGTAGTGGTGCTCCTGAACAATACCCTTGTCTCCCAGGATTTGGTCTCATGCTGCTTAGACTCTAAGTTAGAAATCATCAGGGATTGCTGTCTTTTAGGACAAAGATATGGAGAAGTGAAGTTCAGACCATTTGCCAGGCTGGTCTTTGCCTCAGGAAGCCATTTGGAGCCCTTTGCAACCAGTGACATGGACACTGCTTAGCTTGGCCAAGGAAGGCATGTCAGAGGCTGACTGGGATCTGAGGAGTGCTCCTCTCTGCTGGCAGCTGTATGCAACCTGCAGCCTGCCTGCCCAAATAATAAAGCCAGCGTTGGAGCTTTCTCACATCAGTTAGTCTTCCTTCAGCCCTGCCATGGTCTTCCTCACAGCTGCAGACCAGCTTGGGGCTGTTTGTGTGGTGCTTGGGACCAGTCTTCTCAACCTCAGTAGTGTGTACTAGCCCTGTCTTGGTCTCTGGTTGGATCACCATCTCCCCACAAGGTCTCAGCCTAACGCACGTGAGCATCTGTGTAGGGTAAGGCTGTACTCTCTGGCTCAACCTTGCTCCCACAGAGCTGTTCCATTTTTAAAGGATTGTCTGTTCTGTGGGTCAAGGCTTTCTCCTTGGTTGTTAGACCAAGGAATTTCAGTGGTGGCCAGTTCCAGCTATCTGCGAAAAAGGGTAACAATGGAGTAAACATGAAGAATTATCTTGCAGTCTGTACTGATGTCTGACCAAAGGCACCAGGCCCCAGGTCTCTACTGTAGGGGAGTAGGTTGGACATGGGTCACCCCAACGAATTGCAACTGGAAATTTAGATTAATTGTCAGGCTAGGAGCCTGGGAGATTTGAGTGCTGTGTCATCAAATCCTACCCACTGAGGCTGTGCTGGAAGTACAGTGCTCAAGTAGTTTCATATCAAGACCCCTTTGGGACATAAAAAAGCATGGCCTCTTGCATCAGTGCTCTAGTACCAGGCAGGGAAGGATCAGATTGTCCCTTGACCAGAATGTCATGTTAGCACTCACTTTATCCTTGTAGATGTTATCATAACCCGTCGTTTGAGAGACCGAGAGTTGCTCAGGAAAAGAAAAGCAGAAGCCCTGGAGAAAGATTCAGCTCAGTGGGTTCTGAGGTAAATCTTGCTTCTTCTGTCATAGTGCTTTTGTGGTGCACTTAACCTGAGCCCAGGCATGGCCCAGCCCCTCCATCTTCACCCAAGGACAGAGCCATCAGTCTTCAGTGGGGAAAGGTGACCTGCAGCCAGTAGCTGCTCAAGGTCTATGCAGGCACTGGGGGGCAG
This sequence comes from Callaeas wilsoni, assembly GCA_013398955.1. Classification (NCBI taxonomy): domain Eukaryota; kingdom Metazoa; phylum Chordata; class Aves; order Passeriformes; family Callaeidae; genus Callaeas; species Callaeas wilsoni. Next base: position 25,188 of record VWPU01006028.1, read on the forward strand.
AGATGGATGGGGGGGTAGCAAGCAAACCTCAGTCATAACGTGGGGCTGAGGAAAAATTTGTTGCCCAAGTTTCTGCCCACTGGTTCAGCAGAAGGCTGTTGTGTAGGGCTCAGGAGGGGGGCTGCTTCTGCTGGGATGAACTGGGTCACAATCACAACAAGGGACTCAGCAAAGCCACCTTAGGGCAGAAGGGAAATTCCTTTGTCCTGTTCCCAAGACATCATCCCTATGAAATCCCCTGGCAGAGACTATAAGAGCGAACAGCAAAGGAGAGCCAGAAGAGCCAAAAGAGGACGGGGCCGTCAGACAGTGGTCAAGGCTGTCCTGGAGTCAGAGCCAGCAGTGGACCCTCAGCCTGACCCACAGGAGAAGGCTGAGCCAGTGCCCTCTGAGCCGGCACTGCCTGAACCAGTGTATCAACAGCAGCCACCTGCACTGACCATCCAGAACATGGTTGGTGGGATGCAAGCAGTGGCAATGGAAGGGGAGCTGGCAGACAGGAGCTTGGACCCTGCTGGTGAGTTGCCGCAGAGCTGCTGGCCCCGTGGTGGCTTGGGGGGCAGTGCAGTGCTGCCTCTTGAGGACTGTCAGCCAGGGGTGCCCACCTTATCAACAACGATCCCACAGCATCTCCAGGGCATGGGTCGCTACGCCACAAAACCGGGGTAGCTGAGAAAGGGTGGGGGGATGGTGGGACTGTGGGGACAGACAGCCCTCTCCAAGTCAAGGGGAGTGATAACAGGTCCAATGTTGTCAGTTATTGGGATGCGGTTGTGGACCTGGTCCTTAATAACTCCTTGTCCAAAGAACACTTCTGTGGCTCTGCCAAGAGCCATATTAGTGCAGAGGGATATCTCTGTGAAGATCTCTTCTCTGTGGAGAGAAGAGGGGGTTTTTTGAGGTCAGAGCTGGCTGGAGGAGCCAAAGTCCAGACATGCTCTGTCCTGACTGTCCACAGTCCAGATTGTCCACAGTCCATCCAGTCTCAGAACTGACACTGGGATGGTGGGAGAGCAAAGTGGGCACTGGAGCAAGGGATGGGTGCCTGCAGGCAGCTACACCTTTGAAACCTGCCAGGACTGAGGCATGGAGGGCACTAAGCTGGTCTGAATGGCAGGCTGGTGTCTGGGCTCAGAAAATCCATTTACCGCTACTGCAGCAGGAGTTGCTCCCAGATCTGGCGTGGGAATAGCAGAGCACATTCACTTTAGCAGTCAGTGGGTCAAGCATGCAGGTTGCTTCAAAACCAGGAAAACTTGGGATCCACTTCAGAGGAGGTGAGAATGCTCTGACCCTCAACTACTGCATTTCCAGCCATGTCTGTGCAGTGAGGAAGAAAAGGCCTGTTGCTGCAAGGCATGTGGTGCCCTCATGCCATGGAAAACAGCTATTCTGCCTCCTGGGCTCTGGGGTTGGTGTCCAGCCTCCAGCCCTGAGGTCTTGAAATGGGCAGTCATCAGGGTTGTGGTTATTGCCTCTGGCATTAAACCTGCCAGTGCTTTACCTTCTCCAGCTCCGCTCCACAACTGGGACTGCCCTTGAAAAGCAGGCAATCCACCCAGAGCTACCTAACACCTTCTCCAGGCAATTGCAGGAGACTGGCCATGGGGGCTTTAACATGGGGCAGAGGGGAAACACATGAGAGCCCCCCAACATGAAATGATCTGTCTCTTACGTACCTTATAGGTGAAGAGGATGTGCTGAAACCAGCAGAAGCAGATATACTAGAAGAGTTGAATACTCCTCTGGAAAATGACCACCAGGATAATGAATTCAACACACATATTCTGTACTAACTTTCTGATTGTTTGGGGATATTTTTTATTTTGACTCTTGCCTCACAAACTTGATAAGTACGGCACAGTGATTTTGAGCAGCTGCTTTCTCGGGAGTCATAAAGCCCATACTCTCCCTGTCACTCTGCTTTCTATGCTTCTTCCAGGCTAGAGAGGCAGCCCCTAGGGAGTTGCCTGTGGCTTATGAGCCCCCTGCTCTCTCTGCAAACAGGCTGTTTTACTTGGGCCCATGGAAGGCTTCACAGTGCTCTGCCACACTACAGTTCAATCGTACAGTCCAGCATCCACCTGTGTTTCTGAAAGTTAATTTTTATTTGTATAAATGTGAGTGGCATTGCAAAGCTGATACCCACCGTGATTTTTAGATGGCTGGAGCAGCCCAGCTTGGGCTTTTTACTGCACCCTATAAACCCCACCACCCTTTGTGCTATTATTTTTAGTCTGAAAGTTTTTCTCATAGTGTGTTTTCTTCTGCAATAAACATCTTGCTTTCCTGAAGCTGGAAATATTTTTTGTTTTTAATTTCTGGGCAGCTTCACTCTAACCTTGTAAGACAAGCAAAAGACAGTCAAAAACAGCTGAGTGCATTGGGCTGAAACTTGGCTGAATTATACACTTTTGTCAGGAAAATGCCATTTGAGGCAAAGACAGGAAACACTCTGCACAGTCATTGTCTTCCTGGCTCCCCAGTCTTCACACGGGATTTCTCCTGAAGCCAGGAGGTAATGGGGCACCCTGTGTCCCTCCCCATTTGGGAGAGTGATTGACCCATTTTGAGTCTTGTGGTCCTTGTTCCTGTGCATAGCAAGGGAAGAGGCTCTCTTACATTCCTGTAATATCTTGACACAGAGGATCCTTCTCCTCTTGAGGAGGAGTGGAGGTCATACTGCCGTTATCTGACTTCCCAAGGGCCTGTCTCCCAGAGCACAACGCTGGCCAGGCCCTGAGTGTGCCCTCGATTTGGGGGACTTTTTTATGGCTCTGGGCATGTTCCTGCTGCTGTCCCAGAGCCCTCCAGGCTCTGTGTCACAGCATGTGTGACATCTAACTGGTGACATCAGTAAGAGTGTCTCCAGCGACAGGATGGACACCCTGCTTTGGTCCCAAGGACGTCACATGAGGGGCAAGTGCTTACCAGCTCTTTGCACAGCCTCCCCACACTGAAACCCTGGGGTAACCTCTGCAGATGTACTGCCAGAAGCTCTACAGCACCTGGTGGCTGTCAAAGCAGAGAGCATTCAGCAGCACCATACCAAGGCAAATGCAGCCCATTGCCCATGGACAGCTCCTGGAGGGATGAAGTTCATCTTCCCTGCACAGCTATCCTGACACTGTTTTGGTCTCCATAGACGTATCGGCTAACACAAGGTTTTGCTCTCCCCTTGAGTTACTGATACCAGTGGCAGCTGAACAAGATCTCTCAGCTTCTGCCATGAACCACTCAAACCTCACCCACAACCCCAAATATCTAAAGTACAACAAGAGGGCCTTGTGGAAGCCCTGCAGCATGGAAGGAGCTTCTATCTTGGAGGTTTGCTCTTAGACCAAGGCACTAGGGGAAGGCAGCTGAGGCTGCACTGGCCTGAAGTAAGGCCAGAGGCTGGAGGTCATGCTACAGTTGAGAAACATCACAACAGTTGTACTGAGGTCCTCCTGCAAGTGTGGTGCCCACACCGTGCTGCAGAAAGGCTGGGCTGTGGCTGCTGCCAGGCAGGCCAGGAGACCCTTCCGCCTGGTGGAGCCCCACATGTGCCATGGCAGAGACCAGCAAGAGTCAGTGGCCCTTCCCAGCTCTCCAATCCTCTGTAGTGCTTACAGAGAGGGGGAATCAGCCATGCTGCCCACTCCGCATCTGCAGACATTTGGACTCTCCTGGCTTCCAGAGCCCTTTAGATTTTGGGGAGAAGAAACTTCTGGGGGGCTTTAGTCTCATCTTACAGCTCACATCAATCAAGGAGGACACAGAACAACCACAATCCACCTTCTCCATTGTGAAGTGGAGCTAGAGGAGGTGGTGAAGGCCTGGCAGAGTGAGGTGTCCATGAACACGGGGCTACACACACTCTTGAAACACATTTCTAGCAGCGCTAATCCTTGCACTGGAAGGGCTGGGGGAGCTCCCTGAGGGCAAGATGTGCAGGAACCAGAGCAAGCACCTCTGTCCATCTCTGTGGAGATGCCTTTGGTGGCTAGGAGGTCCTGGAGTCATCCCAGGTACTGCACACTCTCTCTTGGAGCTGCTCTTACTCTAACTGTCTTCTTTGGCAGATGGTAAGAAAGGTATGCGTCCAAACAACAAATCTTATCGCAAACTAAACAAGGGAAAGATAAAGCCCTCCTAATCAACATTTTAACTCGCCATGCACTTCTTTCTCTGTTGAGAGGACAGGTAACAGAGCTCTTGCTTATACAAATGGGGTTCAGGCGTGAAGCTGGACTCATGGTGGTCCATCTGTATCCCTGAGGTGGGTTCAGCTGCCTGAATGGAGCTGGGGACAGGCTGGCAAGGGCAGCTGTATCTAGGATACGGAGCCTGCTTTTGCAGGTGCAACAAATCACCTCTTCTCCCTCTCTTCCCTCCTTACTGAGCCCAAGACAGATGTCTTTACCCAGGGCCACTGACAGAGAGTCCAATAAAGTAAATTTCCACCCTCTGGGATGACAGCTATGGTCTGGGTCTGACATGAAGGGGAAATTTGGGGGAGGCCAGAGACCTTTAACTGCCTGCAGCCTCCTTACTGGCAAAGAGAAGGATACAGGTACAGGGAAATAGCTTCTGAGCTATGGGGCCAGCACAGGGAGCCAGGTAAGTGCCTGACACGGTGATCCTTGCTGTGCTGTAAAGTGACAGGGCTGCCTGAGGCTCCTCCAGGATGCTCTGACCTGCTCCCTGAGGCACACAGACAAAGGTGTGTTGCGGGACACAGTGGACACGACCACTGTGGTTGTCTCCTCACTGGTGAGATTCAGCAGGATATTGGTTAATGTCAACTGGGATGGACTGAACATGCTCCTGTGAGCTTTTTTCAGGGCTTCAGATCCTGTCCCCCCCTTCTGCAGAGCATAGGAAGCCATCCTGAGTGCTGACAGCCATGACATGACAGCTAAGAAGAGGAAACCTAACATCATATGCTGGAGAGCCAGACTCTCCTCTGTCCATGATGATTATGTTTCAATATCCTTTCAGGAAACATGCTTCCAGCTCTATGGGAGAATTTGGTTTATGCACCCTGGCTTCCCACTTCTCAAATTGCTCTTACTATACAGGGTTCTCCACATCTGCTGAAGGTCAGGGGTGATCTGTGGCAGGCTGTTGCTCATGGGTGATGTTTTGAACCAGAAAGATCTTCCTGTCCTTAGCAGAAGTGAAGTCGTACCTAAGCCTCAGCAGAAAGAAGTGGGCAAACAACTTAGAGCCAGAGGCCACCACAGGTCAGTGAAAGCCATTCCACCCCATAAGTGCCTGGTCTCTCAGTGATAAAGAAATTTGCTGATTAATTTACTAATATTGACTTTAAGCAGTAAATCCTGGAGATAGCAAATACCCACTCCCTCTTTGGCCACCACTTCCTGCTCTGAGCTTGTTAGCTCTGCTCCTTCCCATCCTGTGTTCACCATTTAAATAAATACCGCTCTAAACCTGCCAGGGTTGCCACAGACCGGAGCTGTGTGTTCAGTGACTCTCCTGTTTCACCAGGAAATCATAAAACTGTAGAAAAAGTTAAGTGAGGAGAGATTTATGGAGATCTTGAATCCAGCCGCTGCTCAGAGCATGGCTAAATCTGACCAGACTGCTTTGGGCTTTCTCCAAGCAAGTGATGACCTTCTCCAAGACATGAGACTGTCCCTCTCTTGCCCTCATCCCAGGGCTGCCCCACTTTCAAGGAAAGAATGCTTTTCCTTTATGTCCCACCAGGCTTTCCCTCAGCACAGCTTTAGCTCCTTGCCTCTTTCTCCATCTTGGTGCACTTCAGAGAAGACCCAAGCTCCATCTTCTCTGTAACAATCTTTCAGACTGCAAGTCCTACTCCATTCTCACCTACCCTCCATAAGAACAACCTTGATTCCTTCAGTCTGCCCTATGCACCAGCTCCCTGCCTCGACAGCCTCAGCTGAGCTCCAACATTAGAATGACTTTCTTGCTCTGGGTTACCCTGACAGGATCCAGTATTCCTGGTGTGGGCTCACATAAGGCAAGGTTATTGGCCACTTGTCTAAGCCCACTGACTGAAATTCAGTCCATCCAGATGGACTTGGGGTGCTGAGCATGAATTGTGCCTGTGTCTCCCTCGGACAGCCTGAGGTTTTCACTGACAGGACACAGAAAACACAAAGAAACCAGGATATAGCTTGTGTGATAAACAGCGTGATCTGCGCTTTGCAGCCTTAATAATGACGCTTTTATCAACTCTCTCCTCTACAGACCATCTTCCAGGGAACTCATGAAAGCACTAAATTGGAGCTTGGGATGCAGGATTAATCACATGCCCCTGGATCGCGGGCTGAAGGCGCCTTTGGAGCTCGGCACGGCGCTCTGTGGAAGGACGAGGCTCCGTTCGCAGGGACCCAAACCGGCCGATCTACTTTTCCAGTGGTGCTCCTCGCTCCGCGCTCCGTCCCGCCCGGCGCGGCCGGCAGTGCTCCCTAGCGGCGGCACCCAAGAGTTCGGGTTGGAAAAGACCTTACAAATCATCTCTTTTTTCCTTCGACCAGATTGTTCGCAGACCCATCGAACACTTCCATGGATGAGGCATCCATAGTTTCTCTGGGAAACCTATGCCTGTGCCTCACCACCCTCACAGGAATACCTGCGATCCAAATCCTGTAATTCCAAATACCTGATCTAAATCTACCTTCCCTCACTTTGAAGTCATTGCCCTTTTGTCCTAGCACATGGCTCTTGTCATAAGTCCCTTTCCAGTTTTCCTGTAGGCCTCCCTTAGATAGTGGAAGGTGCTATGAGGTCTCCTCAACTGCATAAGGTCTTCCTGGATTTAAGTTTAGCTCCTGTTGTGGCAGACAGGTGCTATATCTTATATCCACTTGAGTGGGAAGACATGAAGCCATTTTCCCTGGTTGCTTCAAGAGGGCTTTTCTTTTGCCATTTCTCTAGAAGGGAAGGGTGGAGAAAACCTCCATGAAAACAAAATTTAAAAAAAATTTACCCAAGTAGGAAATTTTTTTTTTTTTAAACAAATGTTTCCTGCATAAAGGTCAAAGCCCTGACTCATCCTCTGCTTCCCCCATGAAAAAGCCAACATCAACAATAATACCCAGGCATAGCCTCTGACACCGTGACAGGGTGGCACTTCTCACTTAGGCATTTATTCTGTGTGGCTTGAACTGTCTTTAACTCCAGGGCAACACCAGTCTGTAACTCCAGAGTCCAAGTCTGTCTCAGTGGCCACTGCTGCAGAAATGCAAGCCTATGTTATTCAAGTAAAGGCAATTTTAGAGGAAATAAGGAAGGGGGGGGAAAAAAAACCAAACCACCAAAATTATTTGGGAACCACTGAAAAGGAATACACATACAAAAATAAACTCAAGTGTACCCAAAGACAGAGAAAGAAGAAATCATTACCATCTGCATCATGCGCCTCCTGATGAAGAGAAGGAAACTGTCTCTGAGAACATCATGATCTGCCTGTTGAAGACATCACAATGCTGATACCCGGTAAATCTTCCTTCCCCACTATTCTTGCAGCCATAAACCTGAGAACACAGGAAGGGTGGCTAGGGAGCCACTATTTAATTGGCCAGTTTTAGGGCCAGCACTCCAGTGAGCCTGATGACAGGCTGTGTGCTAAAAGATATGGCTGTAGAAGTGATACGAGGCCTAGGACATCGTTTGTTAACCTCAGAAGGTGACAGCCTGGATTCATGAGCACCTTTTCCCAAGCGGAAGAGGTCAACATGAGATGCAGATGGTCTCCTTGCAAGAGCCAGACACAGGGATAATTAAGTCACAGTGGTTCATGCAACAAGCAAGCTGTGTCTCAGTGATCAGACCAAGAGCTCTGGTGCTGGCACTGAACAAAAAAGGTCAGAAGCAGTTCCTTAATCAATTAAGATCTCTTTGTACAGTTCACATCCAGACAACAGCTTTGCAAATTCCTAAATGGCTAGTGAATCTTAGCTTCGTGGCATCAGAGAAGGGATAGCAGTGAGCTCAGTAAGCTCTTCTGAGCCAGCCCAGTTAATATTCCTGCTTCCTCCATGGCCATTTTCAGCCAGACATACAACCCAGAGCGTACAATAGCTCTATCGACTTCCTATCATCAGAAGAGGCTAGGGTACAGCCTCTTTTCCTCTCAGCCCAAGCAGTGTGGCCAGAGTACTTCATGTTGGCCAGCTGCACCCTGGGCTCAAATGCTGCAGAAGCATTTGAGAGCTCAGTCTGGCAGCCCCGAGTTGGGCCTCCCTCCCCGTAAGTCTGCCCACACAAAGAGGGGTTGGATGACTGCACCACATCTAAAAGTAACTCTCAAAAATAACACCAGCTTCCAGGTATAGCACATGCCACCATCTCTCACCTTGACTTCTTGACCTTGGACATGGAGAAGACATAAATTTCAACTGGACTGAGTCAAGAAATCAGCTCTGCTATCTAGAGCGGGCTTCCAGCAAACCAGGGCTTCAGGATTACACCAAGACAAGTGTGTAAAGTTGTTCTTTCTGCCAACATGTGCCACTGGATTCTCATACACCAGACTCTGTAAAGTCAGACCCCCATCAGCCTTCCTGTGCTCACCCTAGTTCACTTCCAGGTGCTGCATGAGTGGGATGCCCTCTGTGATCAGTGACATTGCAGCTCTAGGTAATAATGGATACAGCTAAAGCCCAACTCCAGCTGTATAGACTGCCCTCCAACTACAACTCACAAAGCTCTGGACTCCCTCCAAGGTACTCCCTCCTGGCCAAATGGCAGCTGCCTCCCCCGCCTACTCTTTCTCATAGATTTGATCCACTTCTTGTCACTTTCAAAGCCAGATAAATCATACTTGAGAGTCCCAAAGCTATCGAAGAAGACTTTCCTATCTGCTCTTTGGTAACCTGGCAGATTAAACTACCTGTTCCTATCCCATTCATAGCCCTCCAGGCAGCTTGGGCTGTTGACAGGCCAACAGCTGCAGAACTCACTATCCCTCAAACACGCTCAGGAAGCCAGTCACCACCCTCTCAGCAGGAGAAGGGGCAACGTCTGCCATCATCTTACCCATGTGCAAGCCAGTTCATCATCCTGAGGTGCGGAGTTGCCCCTGAAGGCCTGTTATACCCCCATTAGCTATGGTTATTGCTTGATGAATTGTTCCCACAGATGTTGCTGTTGCATAAGGTGAACACAGTGTCCGCCTGCGGCTGTGGGAACTCCATCTCTGCAGCCAAAAAACTAACTGGCCTGGGGTGCAGGAGGCAAGAACAAGCATTTCTGGTGCTGCTGCCATAGGACAGGCAACATAATGTTTCCAGCAGTAACACTTCCTCTAGCTGGCCCAGCTCCATGTTGGAGAATCAGACACTAATTAATGCCAAACACGATGCCCTTGTCCATTTCTGAGCTTCTGTTCCTCTCACAGGTAGTAGCCTTCCCTACCTGTCCTTTTTCCTAGCAGACACATGGCTGGGATGCAGCTTCATGCATTGATGTCTGGCGCATGCTTGTGGCCTGACAGGAGACCCTCAAAGCAGAGTGGTGACTCAAGGGGTTGCAGAAATTTGATACGCCACCTCTGGCCTGGCCTTGCTGACCCACCCCTCCTCCTTCCCTCTGATGTCTTCAGCAACCCAGCAGACAAAAAAAATCCAAGGTAAGACAGACCGGGTGAAAAGCAATGAGCAGCACATGCCAGGCATCTTGCTCTGTATCTCTCCTGGTCTCAGGAGTACAGGGAAGGCTTGAAAGAGTAAACTCAGAGACACCTCATTACAAACGAGACAAAGATTTATTTCCATTTCAAGTGAAGTAGAAGAGTAAATACAAAAAAAATCTCCAATACAGAATATAGTATTCTCCTAGGCTGTACAGTCCACTTCTTTCTCAAAGTCTGCTCAGGGCCTGACTATACCAGAACTTGGGCAGAACAGGAATCAAGAGGCTCCATCCTTTGAGGAATGAGCACTTTTAAGGCCCCTCTCTCTTCTCATCAGTGCTCACACTTAAAAGTTTCCTACAGGTTTACAATCCAGATTTATTGGACTCTTCTTACAGAAGTCAAGAGTAGTTTGAAACTTAGACTAACTTTGCTAAAAGTAAGGCTCTCAGATATTTACAATAAAACTTACAGAGATCAAATTTGTTTCTTATTCTTGGTGATGCCTGAGAATTACAAGCAGTGTGCCAGACAAAAACACATTGAGCTCCACATGTTTAACATATCCCCATGGCACAAGCATACATTGAGATCCAATTGTCTAACATATCCCCTTGGCATATCCCCATATCCTCACAGAGAGACCCAACCCCATGCCTCCCCAAGGACACGACAAGCATTATCTTCCTCTGCCAGTGGTCAGGCAGTCCCATGTCACACGCGGGCACAGGCACAGGGGCAGCACATCTCACCGCCACAAGGCACGGCCTGGACAGACCTGCAGTGTTCAGTGCACCGTTGGCACCTGAGCCTACACAACAGCTCAGAGAGGTTGGAACAGCCACAGAACCACAGCAGTGCTGGTGGGAAAGGATCACTGGAGTCTTCAGGCCTGCTGCAAGTGGGAGGTTGAAGCACTGCCAGCACTAGCGAAGGGCAGATATAGCTTTGTCTGGTTTTGTCTCAAAAACCTTGAAGCACAGACCCCACACAGATCTAGAGTCCCTTGAATGGTCCCAGTAGCTCTTCGCAGTTCTACCCAGGGTTTCCAGCTGTTTGTAACCAAAGTTTAAGTAGTTTTTGACCATGTCTCAGGTTCTTGATGCAGCAAGCTTGTTAATGTACCTGCTGCAAAAAATTTACCATCTAGATATGTCCAATTTCCCTAGTTTGTAGGTATAAAAGATCTGGAGAGAAACAAGAACAAGCATCTAGACCTTCTCTGCAAACAACACACAACTGAACCTACCAATCTGTCCATTCTGAGTCACCAAGATCTATCAGGCTTGTCGTCCAGACATTGAGTTTTGCTCCCTGAACTGCTTACAGATGCTATCTGAGCTCAGAAGCATCTTCCACAAAACCTGTATCATCACTGGGGACCTTTTTTTTAGACCAAACTCTAAACTAGCATGAGGGCTGAAGCAGAGAACAAAATGAGAGGAACAGGGGCCAGAAGACATCTAGGGTCTTCATTCTTGTTAACAACAATAAGATTCATGGAAGCACGAAGGGAGGTTTATGTTGGATATCACCCCAGATGGTGGCTGAGCACTGGAACAGGCTCCCCTGGGAGCATGCACCAAGCCTGACAGAGTTCAAGAAGCATTTGGACAATACTCTCAGGCACACCGTATGATTCTTGGGGTGTCCTGTGCAGAGACAGGAGCTGGGCTTGATGATCCTGATGAGTCCCTTCCAACTCAGCATATTCTATGATTCTACGAAAATTATCTGGTCCACATTGATACCTGCTTCTACAGGAAGGAAGGAAAGCATTAACAGGCAGGACAGTTCTTCTCCCAGCTGCCTCCAAATGAGAAAGAGGTTGGCATGGCTTGCTGTCAAAGTGACGCAGTCCAATCCTTGCAGGCAATGAAAGCAGAGCCAGCAGCTATCAAAAATACTAGGAAATGGCACAGCTAGGTATACAGATCCTCTTCCTGATGGTGAAGGGAGAGTTGGGAGAGGTGTTAGCACAGGTCCTGAGGAGACCTGCCCCTCACTGAGACAGCCAGGCTGCAGACAGGACTCTACTCTCTCCAGGATGGTAGCAGCTTCTGGATGTGCCAGGACCAGGAAGAACAAGGAAGATACAACACAGCTCTTCAGAAAGGATAGGAAAGGAAAAATCTGACTGACCTCAGCACACCAAAGAGTTGAGCAGTGCTTACACTTGTTGTCTGTGCCTGCCCCCCACTGGCTCCATAAATCGAGCAGCCTCCCCAGTTCTGTGTACAGACAGCAGCTTCCTGCGGTGCCACAGACAGGTCTACAGGGACACAGGGCAGTGCTATCAGGTCAGTCTCAGCCCCCAGCCCAGGAGCTGACTCACCACATGCCATCCCTGGCACTCTGAACCCTTGAATCCAAAACTCATCTCCTACCTCACAGCCCCGCAGAAGGCACACATACAACTTCTCCTGCCCACCTACTGCAGAGGGCTTTACTCTTCTCCACACCAAGCTGTGCTGTAAGGATATCCAACCACCTTCCTGCTCCACTCCATTTACTCTCTCATGTCCCACCTGGATACGTGGACCGTAGCACCCAGAGAAAGCAAGGAAGCTGCCTCTACACAAATTTCATCCTGCTGAGGACCTCATCTGAAAAATGCTGTGTGAGCAGAAGGTATAGGTGTCTTCATGGGATCAAAAACTCTTTGCACCAAAGCACAGCAGTAGGACAAGAGACAGCAAACATGAAATGAGACTAGAGAAGTGCTAAATGGAGCGTACAAGGAGAAACTTCTCCCTTAAAAGGACAGCCAGGCTGCCCAAAGAGATTGTGCTGTCTCCATTCTTGGAGGTGATAAAGACTCAACGACATAGGGCTTAGCCCACTGGTCTGAGTCACAGCTGACCCTGATTTGAATACCAGATTGGAACAGAAATTTCCCAAGATCTTTTCCAACCTGAGTTATACTACGGTCTATATCCTTCTCTGGTGAGAGAGACTCTGGTGTATGTGCATCCTGTCTCTTCTTCCAAAGCTCCTGTTGAGGCTCTGGCTGCACTTTCTCGCTCCCTGTTCCCATACAAAGCCTCACCACACTGCAGGATCTTCTCACCAACCTCCTCCTGGTCCTGGATACAACATAGGTTCCCCACCTCCATGGGAAAAACCAGCTGTATAAGAAGACCTGGGAGCAGGGTTATGTCAGCTCCCTCTACACCCACAGCCCCAGGCAGAGCCCTGGCTATCCACTGCTGCTCCAGACCCCTTTCCAGGGTGGTGAGATCTGTTGGGAGGTGTATGCTTAGGTTTCCCCATGGATCTAGTTTCAAGCCTTTGCCTCTCACAGATGTTCCTATTAGTTGTTCCCTCTCCATATCTTTCTCCAGTCTCTCTTCCATTCCAAGAAAGCTTGAAAGTGCAGCAATTGAAGATGAAAAGGCACCACGTCCTGCCTCTTGTGTTCCAGAAAAGAAAGTTTTCCCCTATATGTGCCAATTTCTCTAGGCTACAGACAGAGCTAGGCTGATCTTAGGATCAAAGTAATTTAGCCTGTAAGTACCTCTGCAGACCTCAGGATCAAGTCTCCACTCAAAACATGTCCAAATTCAATGTTAGCTACAACTTCAGAGGCAGATCAGGCTCCATCCAATCAAGCTGGAAAGACTTCCAAGGGCAGAGGTCCCACGGCCTCGCTGTGTCCCTCTTCCAGGGGCTGGGCGTGCTCATGGTAGAAATTTCTGTAGTTCCAATCCCACCATGGTTCCCCCCCACTGCAGCACAGAGCACAACATCTGGAAGGATGTGACTTCACGCATTTTTCTGCAGCCCTGGCATCCAAACCTTCTCCAGCCTTGGCCACACTGCTGGTGTGAAGCCTGGGGCTGAAGCAATAGCTATCAGGGACATGCCACCACATTAGTGCCATGCATTCTGCTTTTACAGCTTTGCCTGCTCGAGGCCAGGGAATGCTTCCTCCTGCCTCCCTCCTCCACTTCACCAAAAGACATTTAATTCTCAAAAAAACATCATCAACAGCAGAGAGACTTTAAAAAGTGAAATCTTCCCGAGAAGACCAGAAGGGGCCCAGTTGGGGGTGCCGGGAGGGTGGGAGCCTGGCAGGAAGCTTTAAGCACCTGCCCCAAGAAAGGCTGTAGAAAAGGACTAGACTGTTTGCCCCATCCAGGCACTTGGGAGTCCATAGGACTTTTCTGCCAAGCGCGGTCAGGGCTGGACAGGACACTCCAGGTCCGCAGGGCTGACTGCTGGACAGGTTTTGTTGGCAGTGGGGACTTAGCAATCCTCCTCAACCTAGCAACACTCCTCGCCAGGAAGCCCAGGCAGATGGCAGAATGCGTAGGTGCAGCCCAAGGTTCTTCAGCATCTTCCCGGGCGGCGCCGGCAGCAGCCGTGCCGGGCGACCCCCGCAGTCCGCCCTCTCCGGGATGGGTCAGAGCGCCGGGACGAACCTGTCGGAGCCTCCAGGGTAGGAGCCGTGCCGCGGTGCGGGCTCGGCGGCACCCAGCTGCCCTCCAACGCCGTAGGCGTGGGGCAGCGGCGGGTAGGGCGCGGGGGAGCGGCGGTCGTAGAGCGCAGCGGGGCCGGGCGAAGACGCGGGCAGCACGACGCGCCCCGACGGCGCGTACATAGGGCCGTGGCCCCCGGGCGCGTAGGGCCCGGGGACGGTGGGCAGAGGGGCGTAGGCGCAGCCCTGCGCGGGGAAGGCGGTGGCGAAGGCGCAGGAGGCGGCGGCGGGTGCCGGGGGCAGGNCGGCAGGGAGCGGCGGGGCGCTCGGCGAGGAAGGCCGGGTAGGTGGAAAGGTCGCTGCGCTTGAAACGTTTTCTGCGGCGGAGGAAGGACCCGCTCTCGAACATGTCACGGGCGTGAGGGTCCAGCGTCCAGTAGTTGCCCTTGCCGGGGCGGCCGGGCTCCCGTGGCACCTTGACAAAGCAGTCATTGAGGGTGAGGTTGTGGCGGATGCTGTTCTGCCACTTGCGGGGGCTGTCGCGGTAGAAAGGGAAGCGCTCGGTGATGAAGCGGTAGATGCCGCCGAGCGTCAGTCGCCGCTCGGGCGCCTGCCCGATGGCCATGGCGATGAGGGCGATGTAGCTGTACGGCGGCTTGCCCCGCTCCGCCGGACGCTTGCGGCGCCG
>VWPU01006031.1:0-18000 GCA_013398955.1 Callaeas wilsoni
GGGGGTCCCTCGAGGCGCTCCCAGCGGCCGCAGCGCGGGGCCGGAGCCGGGCGGGGAGCGGCCCGGCAGCGCCACCTGACGGCCGCGGGAGGCAGCGCGGGCCGCTCCGCTCCATTCCGCTCCGCTCTGTCCCTTGCGCCGGCCGGGCAGGGCCACCCCGCAGCTCCGGTCACGCTAAATTTGACTTTGTATCTACTAAAAAGTTTCAAATCCTTAATATAACGCATACCTCTGATACACAGCAGAACAGTTTTTAAACGACACTTGTGTTTGGGGCCTGCCGAATTCCAGGCTGAGGCTATCCCGACAGGACACTACTGGAGCAGCCGTGTCCCTGCCCGAGAACAGCAGCCGTGCACAGCCTGCCCATCGGGCTGGCTATTTACCTGCTCAGAGAAGTGACCCTGCCTCGCGTTACTCTGTCTGCTCCAGGTTTAAGATTCAACATTCACATTTGCTCAGCCTTTGACAGAAAGCCACGAGAAGGGCTGTGTTCCTGTCAGCCCTTCCGATCAGCCCTACAGGCAGATGGATAGCCTGACTCCTTGGCTGTGGGCATTTCAGCGGATAATCAGTGCTCTGACACTAATACCTGACTCGGGCCATGTGCTCTGATGGGCAATTTCTTGTCTTTCCTGGTGCCAAGTGTAAGTTCACTGTCTGGATAAGGCTGGGGTGCTGCTTAAAATAGACTTTATGTGCCTTGTTGGATTTGTGCAATGTTCCATAAGCTGCTTTGGAAAGAGACATTTGTGTATACATTTGAACTTTTCAGTCTGAGCGTTTTTAAAGCTCATTCACATCCTGGGATAAGATTAAGCCATCAGGGTCAATAAAACCTCTTTCCTTCCTTGTATTTCCATGCTCTTGCCTGAAGGGATCTCTGATTCATACCTGACTGAGTAAAGGATGTGAAGCAACTCACCTGCTTTGGGAAGGGGGAGAAATCCCCAATTGCTACAGGCTGGCCTTTCAGCCTGCATTGCTGCTCTAGTTCTGTCACATGAGGCATTGCAGAGGGAAGAGATGTACTGATGGAATTTCACTGGACTGGAAAACACCCTGGAATGTCTCAAAAGCTGCAATACAAGAGGGAAGATGTGATGGAAATAGATAATAGGTGTTGGAGAGATTCTGGTCTGTTTGGTGTGTCTGTCCCAGTTCAAGTATAGTGTGAAGGGATATGACTTAATGAATAATCTCTTAAGAGTCCAAAAGAAAAGAAAAGGCTGCCCAAGTTATGAGGGCTGTGGTCTTCTTTCAAAGTACAGTTTTCCTCCTGGGAAGGGTGAGAAGCCTTGCAGCAGCCAAGGCAATGCTTACGAAAACCAGGGATCCCACTTTTGCAAACTTGCTGGCAGTTGTACCAACACACACAATTCTGTTTTGGCTTTTCTTCTGCTGCTCTGAAGAGATCCGATGAAGCGGGTGATCCTGCTGTGATAGATGTTTTTTCACAATGTCTGTGAACATCTTCTGTGTCCCAAATGGGGAGGTTTGATGTAATGGTTACAGGGTGGCCTAACAGCATGATACCTCATGTACTGAAAGACAGAGGTGTGTTGCACAGAAACCCCCTTTTGTTCTGTTACGATGGTCTTGGGGAAGCACTTCATTGCCACAGAGAAGGGTGGCTGATGTAAACCCAACTGTCACTGTTGAGCAACGCAGCAGGCGAGCTGTGAGCTGGAGCCCCGCGGTCATGTACTTCCCTTTGACAGTGACTCTGCAAGCAGAGGCAGCAGTGATGAAATGCCCTCTGTGTTCTAAAAGAGGGGTGAGCGATAACTGCACATCTGCCTCCTCCCGGATGCCCAAAGTGAAGGGTCTGAGAGTGGTCAATGCTCGAGGGACATCTCTGTGACACTGCAGCAGTTGCCTGTGGAGTGCAGGACTGATAAACACATCAGCCTGGCGTTTAGGTGTTCCTGGTATGTTGGTCCCATGCTGTTTCTGCAGTCACTTCTGAGACTTAACTGAAGAGCAGAACATCTGCCCAGAATGAGAACTGGGGGCCAGCTGACCCAGAACCCTATCACTTGGGGTTCAGCAGCAGCAGATGCTAAAGGAAGAATGGAAGAACGGGGCAACTGATATCTCTCTAGTTGCAGTCCCGGTTTCCAGTTATCTGTGGCTTAGGAGCCTTTAGAAGTGTTATCTCCAAACATGAAAGGCCTGATTGTTTTCTTTCCTGACTGCCAAGTGCTTTTGGTAGCACTGGCCCCTTGAGCAATGGGAGGGCAGTCTGAGAGCACCACTGCAAAGCTGCCTTTCGTGCTGTATTCCCGTGTGGGAGACAGCCTGGCGTGGCACAGAGACTGCAGTGGCAGAGCAGCGTGTGCGAGTTCGCCACAGGCCTTTGCCTGCCTTGTAGCGATCAGCGGGGCTTTGTACCCAGGATATTCATTTGGTAGGATCTCCAGAAAGCGGCAGCAGAGAAACTTAGCTAATATGTGGTTTCTGAAAGTAATATGCAGGGAAAAAAATTTCAGTTACTGCATGTTGAGTAAAAGACAGTGATGAGTGTCAGAAGCACAGTTGCTCTCTGCCTCCATTGTCTGTGAAAAAGAATTGGCTCAATCCTCTCTTTGACAATTTAAATGCTTGTTAATTTTTTTTAATGAAAAGAAAAAAAAAAGAATCCATGGTTGTCTTTTTAGAATTTCAGGGTTGGATTCCATTCTCAGGAATAATGGGTATGAAGTAACTGTACTGATACCAGCAGTGAATAAAGCAGCTGCATTGCTCCTGATATCTTTAAGGGATAAATCTATCAATCTTTCACGCCTAGAGTAAGACTTTACTCTTTGTCTAGCCATGTAATAAGATTACTGCAAGAAAAAAGATAGTTCTTTGAGGGAGCAAATATGGGGAGGGAGCAAATATAGCTTTATTTTTCAATGATATGCTGGAATTAAGGAGATAGGTGGCTGCAATACAACTTTATTTTGAAGCAAAATCTCTAGACAAGGTTACTTAGCACCTATAAACAGAGAACTGGTCTCAGTTGAACAGGTATGTCAGACTTGGGGGAAAAGAGGAAGTCTGGTTTTCTTCCACTCATATAAAAATCCAGGTGTACTCATTAAAATTAAATAAGAATAAATCGAAGCTACCTGAACTTGCTTGGCCTCTGGCTGGTGCTATTTTGCTGCTTCTTTAAGATTAAGTATAAACAGTATTACTGTTCCCTGTGTGCTATTCTTAATAGTGTATGAGGTACAGGATGTCTTCTGGGTCATTCAGTAGCTGTGACAGTTAGTGGGGTTTTCTTATCTCTCACTGTCCATCTGAAAAACAGCTTTGAACCTCCTGGTTGGTGTCTGCCTTTTTTTTCCCTCTCTCTCTCTCTGTGTCTCTCTTTCTATTTTTTTTTTCCCCTTAACCAGAGGTCTAAAATAAATGTGCCAAGCACATAATCAGCCATAAACAGCAATATCCTCCATTTGCTGGAGCCCAGCCTCTGACTCTTGTTGCTGTGCACCTGCCTGAAAAGAGGGCGAGAAAGGAGGATGGCACTGACAGCAAAACTTGGAGGTCCACGTGGTGTGTTGATTTGTTTTTCTTTATCTGAACAAGGTGAAGAGTGGAAATCGGAACAAGGTGTTCACACAACTCAAAGCTGAGGTTGGCCAGTGAGGCAGGGTTCGGCTGAGTGAGTTTGGCTGACAAGACCTGGCAGTTGAGAAGTCTTGTGCCTAGAGGCAGGCTGGTGGTGAGGATGAAACGTCCCTAACCTTGCTGGTTGAAGACATCCCTGCCCAGTTGCCAGCTGCAGAGCTTAAAGGACAAGGTGTCAGGAGGATCTCCCAAGTGAGTTCCTCCATCATGCACAGCTTGGCCTTGGCCTTCAAGGAATAGTTGTGATATTTTCCTGCACTGTTGCAGGTTGTTTTAGTGCCTAGAGCTAAACTGTCATAATCAGCCATCTTCTGGAGGGAAGGAACTGTGAAAACACTCACCCCATCTTGCTCCCTGGAGAACCCAGCATCATGAATGCTTCCAGAGGCACAGGGAAGTGCTGCAGTGCCAGCTCAGGGCTGCTCCTGGTCTCCCTTTTCCTCCTTTCCTCACTCGCATGGTCGCTATGGTTGCTCACATAAACACCCTTCTTTTTGCTGTTTCCCCCGTGTGCATTCATGCCGGGCTCACACTTGGCCCCACAGCTTCTCCCAAACATCACCTGTACTGCTGAGAAGTGTCAAAGCTCACCCACATCCGGACAAACTGCAAAGGGTGGTGTTACAGATGACTGGTGGAAGGGTCATTGCTGGCTTTGTTAGAGCTGACTGCTGGAGGGGTCACTGCTGGCTTTGTCAGAGCCTGGGCCATGCTCGCTGCAGGGCAGGGCAAGGCATTGCCTGCTGTTCTCACAGACAGCTCAGGAGAAAGTCTGATAGCAACTGGCTCTCTGAGATTTAGTCTGAAAGCTCTCCAAGAACTAAGGATGAAGGAAAACAATTTGAACAGTTTGCCAGTGCAGGAGTAAATAATAGTATTCTTCACCTGGGAGGAGAACCTTTGGAAGAGTGGTTTGGTATTTTTGAATTCGATGTATGAATAATTTGTCTTTCCATCCCTTCATATGGTGGCTTCAAAACAGATGGACTTAATTCTGGATGCTGCTGGATGGCAGAACTGGATTGACTGAGCAAACTGAAATGGAAGACAGTCACTGATGACTGGAGTTGGGCCTGACTTGGTAACGCACAGCTTTAATTCCTTCATCAGAAGGAGTATATTGGCTTTGAAGATATTTGTGCGAGGAACTGTCCCAATGTAAAATCTCCTGGCATCCTGCAAAGGCATGCTGACCAAGGGCCAGATTCTGCAATCACCTGGCCTTGGCTAAGTCAGTTTGGGTCACAGAAACACAGAAAGTTAAGGGTTGGAAGGAACCTTAAAGATCATCTAGTCCCAACTCCCTCTGCCATGAGCAGGGACACCTTCCACTAGACCAGGTTTCCCAAGGCCTTATCCAACCTGGCCTTGAACTCTGACAGGGTTGGGGGCTTTCACAACTTCCCCAGGCAATCTGTTCCAGTATCTCACCACCCTCACAGTAAATAATTTCTTCCTAATATCCAGCCCAAGTTTCCTCTCTTTCGATTTGCACCGATTACTCCTTGTCCTGTCACTACAGTTCCTGATGAAGAGTCCCTCTCCAGCTTCCAGTCTCTGTAGGCCCATCAAATACTGAAAAGTTGCTATAAGGTCTCCACACACCTTTCTCTTCTCCAGGCTGAACAGCCTCAACTCTTTTCCTTGTCTCTGTAGGGGAGGTGCTCCAGTCCTCTTATCAGCTTTGTGGATCTGCTCTGGACTTGCTCCAAGAGTTCCATGTCCTTTTTTGTTTCACGTCTGCGTGGATTGATCTGCACAGAGCAGCATTGGTATTAAATGAGTCCCAGTTTTTCTGTGTCCCGTACAAACCTGCTAATCCTTCATGTCCTACTTTATGGCAGGTAAAAAGTACAAGAATTTGAGACTATAGTGTGAGAGAATTTGCTGCATGCTATCAAATGGATGCACTTTTTTTCAGGTGATTTTTCAAGAAAACTGGGGAGCAGTAGGCAGAAGCCTCTGAGACATTATTTGATGACAGTCTGTGACCCCCACAGCTTCTCTACCTACCTTCTTCCTCTTCCCAGAGCAAGCTACAGAGCTGTGTGCACTGTAAGTGCACTGAAAACACTCCCTTCATTGGGAAATGCTGAGTGCGATTTCAAGGCTGTTGCACAGAGCAGGGCAATGTGGTGACATCTGCAAGGTAAAGAGGAAATCAGCTTCTCTGAGAGCCTTTCACCTTGGACATTACTATGGATCCACAGGACTGGGCCGGGGTTGGGTGCAGGCAAAGCAGAGTGTCCTGGCTGGGGGAGGATGTTTGATCTCCCACTGCCCCAGCTGATGAGTCTCAGGTTTCTGATGGCATGTTGGCTAGAAAGCTTTCATGGACTGAAGCTCATGCTGGCTTGCATAAAAATCTACAAAGACTACATGAACAGACATGCTTCTTTCCTCCAGTTAAAACCAAAGTAAAAACAGAACAAAACCACCCAGACCTGTCCATTCCTCTTTTACTGTATATTTTAAAACACAGGCAAATGAAAGAGGAACTGGACAGTAACTGTATTCCTCATTATCTAACTCTTCCTTGGGCACGGGGAATAGGTTTGAGTGGCAGCAGGATGGCTGGTCTTACTATGTCTGCACACAGTCTCGGGAGTACCGTGTGGGTGCTCCCAGGGGGCTCAGTTACTTGGAGGCATAAATGCGTGCTTTCCAGATTAGGGCTTTGGTCAGAGCTGCAGGAACATAAAGTCTGTGGTTGCAGTCCTGGCGTGCTGATAACGTAACTGAAAGCTGCTGGACTAGGGCAGGCCCCAGCCACCAGCAGTGGAGGGTGTCTGTGGGGTTTGGTTGCAGAGCCAGACAACAGTAAGGAGGCAAAACTGGAAAGGAAGGGCAGCAGATGAGTGCTGGGAGTGGGAAAACCAATCCTACAAGAGGGATGTCCCTCAAGTGTCCATCACACCGTCAGGGCTAGCTGATGGCAAACATGCTTGGGATAGTGCAGACACAGAGCAATATATTTTTAATGAATTCTGGTCTTATAAAATATACAGTGTACCATATTGGCCTAAAGAGATGAGGAATGTCTCTAAAATTCCTGTGTTTGCTTGAATTTGTTTTGCTCTTGCATGGCTCGCTGTGCTGCTGGCCTGGGCAAATGCAGCTTGCTGGTCTCTGTTCCCACAGCTGTGCTGGCTGGTTGGGGTTCTGGGCAGGCTGGATGAAATCAGCAGTGGTGCTGGGTGCTACCTGAGAGTGCCTTATTCTGAGGGCGGTACAGGGAGAGGACAGGAGAGGAGAAACTGTGGGACTTGCTTTGGTTACAACTCTAAACTAAACGCTGGTGTTTACTTTTCTGTGCAGGCACTGTGGATGCTCCAGAGACAGGGACGGGAACCTCAGCGGACACCAGAGGGTGAGTGGAAGGACTGGCAGGGACACAGAAGCAGGGCCAGCTCCTTGGTTGGGTGCTGCAACTGGGAAAGCAAAACCTGTCTGCTCACCTGGGTGCGAGGGAACAGAGGAACTGAGGCATGGCCGTGAATTCAAAAGCGAGGTGAGCCTTGAGGGGAAACTTTGGGAGCAAAACCTCCTGCAATGGCTGAAGCATCAGCCCACCCTTGAGAACAGAACCCTGCTTCCCTGCACCTCACCCAGACTCCTCTCATGGTAAGAGATCCACCCCTCTGAGCACAGCACGGGCATGAGCCTGTCTCCCGAACCAGAGCCCTCCTGGCTGTTTGTGCCTGCACAGCCCTCTGCACGGCTCCTCAGCAGCCGGGGCAGCGGAGCCTGACCACCGTGAGATGGATGGCCTGAGATGGACTTGGGACAGTCGGTGTGTCTGCTCACAGCTTCCCTGGTGACCTTCGCTGTGCTGCCCTGTGTGCGCGGCCCGCTGAGGCGTCGTGGCTGCACTGGGCAAAGGCCAAGGTACTCGCCCTCACCCCGCTCGTGAGCCTCGTGCCTCGCGGCAGGATGGGGAGAGCTGCTTTCACAACCTGGATGTGTTGTCACTCACATCCAGACATTTCCTGTTATCTAACCTCAGCCTTATCTTCCCCATTCGCAGCTTCCTCTTGAAGGAGGAGCAGCCCCTTCAAAACGGAGCTGTGTGCCCAGGCTGGGCCCCCACCGCGCTCCTGCACGACCCTCGCTGCGGCCCCGCGCTGCCGGCCCTGCCTGCCGCGGGTCAGGATGGCCCAACTCTGGTAGGTGCCAGGTCCCCGTCCTGCCCGTGGAAGGGGTGGCTGGGGACAAGAGTGGATGTGTCCTTTGGGGTTCATCTCCTCGGGAGGTTCCAAAGGCCCGTGGGTGTTGGGCAGCCGAAAGGTGCGGGGTGTCCATGTTCCCGGCAATGAAGAAAGCTGCTCCCAGCCCGTGTTACACCTCAAGCTTCAGGGGGTCTTAATCCTGCTCGGGTTTGGGTTGCCTCCCTTCGGTGCTGGAGCTGTGTGTACCTAAGCCAGAGGGGCTTTTTGGTGCCTCCTTCCAGGGATGAGGTAGTGTTTGGCTGGATGTGCTTGGGGAGGGCAGGGTCGGTGATGGAATGCCACTGATCCTAGCCAGGGAGCACTGCACTCTGGACTACGGCTCCTTGATGAGGATGGATTATGATTAGCAGTGATATGTAGCCCTACTTGGCACCAGGCTGCATGTGTGCGTGCTCCCTCAGCTCTCTCACACACACACATGCTGCCTGTGAACTGCTGGCCGTGGGAGATTTTGATCTAAATTAGTCATAGATGAGGCAGCTCACAATGAACAGGGAATGGTGTGGGGAGGAGGACGGTGTAACCAGGGAGAGACCCTGTCCCAGCCATGTGCAAGCGTGCTCTTCAGCTCCATTTCTCACTGTCCCGATGGTTTCAGTACAGCAGAGGAGAGTTAACCACACACCCCTCTTCCCCTCTTTGGGTGTCTGGGGCACGAGCAGCCATGGGGACAGGGTCCAGTGTGCAGGGACGGGGGCTGCGGGGCTCAGGTGAGTGCAGGGGCTGTGGGAGCATGTGAGGCTGGTGACCTCCCCGTAATGGGGGGATTATCAGGACCTTCCTGGGGGCTTTGGAGTGAGCCTGCATTTGTCTGGCAAAGCTCCCTGCAGTGTCCACTGCAGGGCTGGGGGCATAGGAAGGTCCTGTTTGGAGCAGGACAGCATCCAGTGGAAGCCTGCCATGAGCAAAGCCTTGTTTGTCTCTGTTATGATAAAGGCTTCCAGCTCCTAGGAGAAGCACAACCCAAGGTTTCAGCTGGCCAGGGGTTCAGCAGACTCTGTTGCCACAGATGTGTGGGGATTCTTGCTTTCAATTCAGGCTGTGATTTGTGTTTCACCAAGTGAAGAACAGAGATGACCTTAATTCCAGTTCAAATCCTGCATAATAAATGCATGTCTTGAAATGGCTGCAGCCTGCATCCTAAGGCTCTGCTACTTGGCGTGTGAAAACCACACACCCACACTTTGATGCATGCTGTTATTAGGTTTAGAGTCGGATTTATCCAATAATTTTACTTTTCATTTATTTTCATTACAAGTTGCAGAACAATCTGACAAACCTGTAAAAATACCTGAGCGATGATGTGCAGCCTGGAGGGGACTTTTTTTGACTTTGGTAAGGGACTTACTCAAGAATGCAGGTAGTAAAATTCTTTCTCTTTTGCCTTCAGAGTGTGCAGTAGATTGCTCAGTTTTATGACACTGATCTTTTACTTAGAAATACCCACTTTAGCTTGAAACCAGAAGCTCTGACAATGACAAATCCATTCACATCAGATACGATCTCTACGGGTAGAGTTGCAAGTTCCATTCCCATCTGCTGATAGAATTATCTCCATTGTGTCCCCACCCCTCATCTGTTCCTCACAGCCACATTTTAAGTGGCTGTTTTGCCCCTCAGAAAGCCACAACGGGGGATTATTTTAAGCTACAATTGCAGAAGCAGTGCTGCCTTGTTTTCTTCTTCCCCCTCCAAGGCCAGATCTGCCTGTCAGACATCAGCACTGAAGCTGAAGGCAATCTGGTCACTGATACCTGCAGAAGAGCCAGCTCAGTCTTTCTCTAGAGGCTTCCCCACATTTTGGTATGGCTTAGAGTCCTTTTGGGGATCACAGGTTCACATGTACTCCAGTAGGCTGATCTTAAATCAGCTTATTAACACTGTTTTCTTATCTTCATGAAATGCACATGCTGCTTTTATCCATTGGCACACACTTTTATCTGCCACGGCTGAACTGCATTTGGAATGAGGAGCCAGAACACAGAACTGGTCACCATCTACATAGCACCCAAGGCAAAGGTGGAGACAGGGGAAGGCCAGAATTGCAAAGCCTGGGTAGTGACTCAGTCTAGAAACAGATTTTACCTGTAAAGCTGTAGCTGTTATCTCGCTCTTAAGTCTTACTCCACTCTCTTCTGGGTTCGCAGAACATGTATTTGCCATGCTTTCACTTGAAAAAACCTTTCCCTTTCCAGGTATGTTTCTTTGTGTGATATTAGATATGATCAGCTGTGTAAAACAGTCACGGAAGTTAGAGGCAGAAATAGTTGATGAATTGCCCTCTGTATGATACTGTTAATATACTTCATCTAATTCTACTTTAGTGTCTTTAATGGTCTACCTTCAAAAATATAATTAAAAACATTTCAGTTTTTATTTTGATACTAAAAATAGCATGACTACTTTCTCACAAACTGGTGATGTTGGTTATGTGAAATTAAAATCTGTGGACTGGTAAGGAAGCTAAAACACCATGCTAAAAACTCAGCTATATCTGGACATGTCCACGAAGAGTATGAATGACATAAATAGTGTTGTGCAGAATGAGTGTGTGCCTTAGGAGCCAGTATGGATTTTTCTGAGAGAGTTGTACAGTATCAGAATTTCAAATCTATTTTTAGGCTGAATTTCTAAACAATCAGCATCTGAAAAGAAAACAGAAAAGAATAATACTGTGCAACATCTTATCTTGTGTCTGTTTTGTTACTTAGTTTTCTTTAGGTGCATTTCTGCATTTCCTGCACACTCCAGTTAAGAAAAGAAGGGAATAACAGTATCATTTGTATTTGTGCAAGAAGTGTGTGTGTGTGAATATGATGTTCACCCTTAAAGGCTGTATTATGCCAGCATATGGAGGTGGAAAGCTCCACTTCTTGCAGGAAAGGATTTTTCTGTTTGCTAGAAATGAAGCAGAAGGGGGTTAGTTTGTCAACGGAAGAGAAAGTTTCACTTCACTTCTGAAGAAGTTCATTGTTTCCCTATGTGGAGCTTGGTTTTCTTGCAGCATCATAATCTTCACAGTATTCTGCCAAATGGAGCAGCCTCCAACAGTGATGAACCCCTATGTGCATGCCCAGGGGCAGAGTTGTACTTTTTTTTCTGACTTTTGAATTAATATAGTGGATATTTTCCTCAGCAGAAGGCAGTGTCTCTCTCACCCAAAAAAGAGTGTAAGACAGGGAAAATATGGGAGGGTTAATGATGCTTTTTGCTACCTGGAAAAAGCCTCTGAAGTTAACAACAGCTGCTGTGCTTCTTTTCCCTCTCTGTGTGCCCAGGTTGGCATCCAGCAAGGACACTGTGACCCCCGGGAGCTGCAGTGTGGCACTGCGTGTATTTGACAAGCTGAGTCCGACACTCAGTGTGCAGAGTGTCAGTTTGTCAAATACCCCAAGTGAGGCACTGCTGAGCGACGCCACGCCGAGGGTCCAGCCCTTCCCTCCTGCTCTGGCAGGAGTCTTCCTCTCCAGGCTCGGCACCTCTCCAGAAACCCACCGAGGTACTCAACAGCCCATCCCATTGCTGCAGAACACCCGACTGATCCTGTGCTGCCGGGCTTCCCTTCCACCCTAGTTTTAGAAGTGTCGGTCGGGGTATTCCTCCCAACAGTAAATCTGAGCAGAAGTGGTGCTGGTGCAACTCCTCTGCACTGTGAAGACAGGGAATTGAATTGTGCCCTGGGTCCTTGTTCTTTGCATCCAAATGCAATGCTGTTCTCTTACACACCATTAACTAGCCAGCTGTAAATTAAGCTCAGTTAACAAGGATCCTGGCAACTATAATCACAACATCATGGGTAAAGGCAGCATTATCCATAATAAAGAATCTTTCCTTTGCACATGTAGTAATCTTTTTTATATGGAGTACAAACTAATGAGGCTGCTGATTAACTTCCCTCTGGCCCCTTAGCCTGTGAAAAATGCATGTTTGCTCAATCTGTTTTAAATTAGGCCATGGAGTCCATTACCCCTCCTGGGAGCCTTGCTGTTTAGAGAAGACTTCTTGTCTTTGGATGTTTATTCCTAGTCAGCACTTGCAGCAAGGCTGCCTATTCTGCTGTTTAATTAAAGTAATTCCGTCTAAATCATCCCACTTGAAGATGTAATGATTGGTAAGTGTTTTCAGTAACTGACTTGTAGCATTTCAGAGGTGTCAGGGTAGGGGAATGACAGGGGCAACATCCAGTCCAGTTTGACAAATCAAACTCTCTGAAAGCACTTGACATGGAAAACTCAGAAATAAAAAATTCCCAAGACCCTACTGACTAGTTTTAGGACAGTACCACCAGCAAATTTTGCAACATTTGAGAATATTAATAAACTTGAATATTAAGCTTTTGGGCTTTTTGTTGCCAACTATTTATTAGTAAATATTTTGAAGAGGTTGGAGTTTGTACAAAGCTGGGATTCATAGATATATATCATTTCCTAAGCAAATTGTGTTCTGCTTTTTGAACAGCTTGTGCATTTCTGGACAAACATGGTCCAGAAGGGTTCTAGAAATGGCCCTACTGCTTATGACTCACACTCCCATGGTCTCTCTCAAGCACCTCCTCATGACTCACAGACATCACCCTGATCTTTATCACTGAGATTAGCTTCAAAAGAGAGCAAGGTCTATGACTTCAGGCTTTGCTTTGTCCCCAGTGGATCCTCCATGCAGCAGACAGCCATGTCAGCCCCAAGCCCTGCTGTCACTCAAACCTTGAGGTTTCAACAGACCCAACCTCGTTTGCACCACAGCTGCCCAAGTGTTCATTTATGCCCCTCATTCTTGTTTTCTCAAGCATTTCCAATTTCTGCTTTCAGTAGTTTGCTCTCTGCTTTTTAGGTAACTCTCCCCTTCCTTCCAGATAACTGGGGTGAAGAGGAAGAGAGTAAACCCCTTTCTCACTTATGAGAACAAGCACCAAATTACAGTGGGACAAATTACTCTGGGACTTTGTCTCCCACCTCCCTGCTCTGAAGTATGGTACAAACCCAGCAGGTGTAAAAGCCAACAGGTCCCCTCCATGGGACAGGCACTGCAGTTGCTCTGAGGCAAGGGGAACTGTTGAGTCTCATGACACTGTGCTGGCCACTCGAGATAGTGTGCTTTTGGGAGGCAGTGTCCTTTCAGGGCAGAAGCTGAGCTCTTCCTTCCGTTCTGGAGCAGAGCAGGGGCTCAACAGATGAGCACCAGCTGAGTGACCAGTGCAAGGAAAGGAGAAGTTTTCTGGTTTGATGGTGAAGCAACACAGCAGAACCCTCTGTGGCTTTCAGAAGAAAAATGTTGCCAACAGGTTTTACTACAAACATGGAAAACACACCAAGAGTAAAATAAAGACATAATCGCACACTTGCTGCACAGGGAGAAACACCTCAGCACTGGAGACAGGCTTCTAATGTTTCCAGTGTTCTGCTACTTGTGACCAAAGTGCTTTTGCTGCCCTAACTAGAGGCAGTGACAACAGGGAGTACATGGGGGCTGGTCCATCTGGAGCATCTGCTCCCCTTTTCTTAACTCCTGTTGCTTTCTTCCTCTGTAGCTTCTCCCAGGCTTTGTGTCTTCTGAGGCAGGTGAGCAGACCTCCTCAGAGCAGACCAGTGCTGGGAGGAATCACAAGATGGAAAAATCATGGTGTTGTGTAGTCAGTGAGTGAACCTGGAGCTCAGAGCTTGTAACAGCAGGAAAACTTGCACAAAACACCAAGCTAATTGAAAATTAATGAGGATGACATTGGGGTGGGGGGGGGGAGTAAAGGAGAGTGCTATGTCATGTGTTTTGGGCCTAGATCTGCTGAGGTAAGGATGGGGAAGCTGAGAAATTTTCAGTTCCCTTCCCACCCAGTATTGACCTTGCACCATATGCTACTGCACTGTGTGAGTGTGGCTGCAGCTCCCCATTGCCCTCAGTTCCTTTGTTCTGCACCAGCTCTGGAACGGCTGATGCCAGCAGCTTCTGCAGCATGGGGTCTTCAGGGCTGGCTGCCATGGGTCCCACAGGGAGAGACTGGATCCTGTCTGCCTCCCCGGAGTGCAGCCTGACACCCAGCCCAGCCCTCCCTGCATGGCTGTCACCGTGTTTGTGAAGCCCTCACAATACAGGCAGGAGATTTTTTTCTCTGATCTTGCCCACCTCATGTCCTGCAGAAGGAGCATCACTGCAGTTCAGAGCTGTAAAGGTAAAAGTGTGGCTCTACACAGTGCTCAGGCCATAACCAGCAATGTGAGCCTGCTGTTAGGCTGCTGACCCGAGAAGGGACGATCCATGGCAGCAGAGACGAGCCTTGTGGGTGAAGTCAGAGCCGAGCAGGAGAGTGCGTGTGACTTGAGCACAGCTGCTTCCCCATGCTTTCCTTGCTGCACCTACCGATTTAAAAAGAGCCAGTAACTCTTCTTACAGATTTGGTTTGCTAACGCCAGGTGGCATTCCTCCTCCCTGCCAAGCCTGGAGGACAAAGGGATGCTGGCTGGAGGGACAGATAGGGAGGACAGAGCTGACAGCAGCACTCCAGTACAGGCAAGATGCAAACGATTAACAATGACGAGGCAAATCAGGCTGCTGAGTGACAGCATACTGGAGGGAATGCTCTGCAGCTGAAGGCAGGAATCGTGTCCATGTTGCAAGATAGGTCAGCATTAGTAGTCACACAGATTGACTTATGTCCCACAGAGTAAATTGGTGTCAGTCTGTTGTATTCAGAGAGGTCTCTTACTCAATCATTATCCAAATGCCTCAAATTTCTCTTTATTTTATTATGCCTCTGGACCCCTTCCTGTAAATG
Source organism: Callaeas wilsoni (assembly GCA_013398955.1). Classification (NCBI taxonomy): domain Eukaryota; kingdom Metazoa; phylum Chordata; class Aves; order Passeriformes; family Callaeidae; genus Callaeas; species Callaeas wilsoni. Next base: position 14,617 of record VWPU01006031.1, read on the forward strand.
CCAGCATTTCCTTCAACAGCAGTTCTGATTTTCCAGGAGAAAACCAGTGGGTGACAGTTCAGAGACTCATTCCCCCTCTCTCTCTGAGCACTGAGGTCCAGTCTGATAGCAAAAATTACATTCATGGGACATCAACCTCCCCTCTGCAGTCCCTTTACCATGCTCTAACAAAAAAAGGAAGACTCAAGGATAGGCAGGATGTACAACCAGTATTTGCTGAGCTGCAAAACCCAGAGGATCTCCACGTCCAGCACAATCCTGATTCCTTGCAGCCTGGATGTCTTAAGAGGAACACACATTGGAGAGTACCCCTTGCCAGTGTTACTGACTGCAAGCATTACATCCAGCCTGTAAATCTCGGATTTTTTTACAGGCTAAAGACTTTAATGTTCCCACTCCTTCAGATCCTCTCTTCCTGACCTCAGTCCTTCAGGTTGCTCAGAAACTGCTTGCTCTATAGAAGTGGGTAGACAAACAGCTGGCTGGGGGTTTCTGCTCCCGTAGGCAGGGCTGGTCTGCCAGAGACCAAAAGGTTATGCAGATCCTCTGGGTTAAAAAAAGCAGTGAGAGCAGAGCAGAGGGACAACAGGAGGAAGAGTTTCCTTCTGTTAAGTTCACTATTCAGTACCTGCAGCCCTGCATGGCTGCTTATGCAGAAAAGCTGGAACTCTACTAAATTCCTTCTGTTTCGTATTGTGATTCCATTGCAGTCATAAGGTTCTCATACTCAGGACTTTTCCTGTCTTTCACGGTGGTCTTTTCAGTGTTAGAGCACGTTTCCTCGTGTAGGCACTTAACAGGGACTTCCACCTCAGTGTGCAGCAGGGCAACATCTGCAGTGCTGTGGCTGGGACAAGAAAGACATGAGTGAGAGGGACGACTAAAGCAGATGGCACTTCATTTACATAGTAGTCAGAGGCAAGATCTACCACATAATCTGTGGAACAGCAAAATTCATATTATTCTAGTGAGCCTGGGGGGCTCTGAAAGACACTAGAAAGTGACATTAAAAGAATTACACAAAAAGAAGCACTGAACAGTTAATACCAGTACTATAAACTCTCATGGCATTATCATGTTGTACTCTAAAGTTACCAGCAGACAGTCTAGCCTTTGGAAAGTAAATACCAGGAGTAATTGGGAAAAATGGCTACAGATGGCTATGGTGTCTCTCTGTGTAGGAAAGCAGTATGAAGGTGTTGAAGACTGAGATGAAGACAGGGCAGAAGATGTGTTCGTATAATCCTATGCTAATAGGAACTCTGCAAAGTAATACTTGGGCAAGCACTAAGACATGTTTCTTATAGAGAAAGGCAAGTGTAAAGGGAACTTAAAGGAAGAGCTGAGAATTTCTGTCCTTTGCTTTGTTAAATAATGGCGAGAATTTCCCACAGAGAACAGGTCTCCCATGGCATGTGACAGGCAGAGCAAAGCACCCAGAGTATTCTTCTGTTTTTCTACCATGTTAAAGAACGGTCTGGCTATCTCCTGTGACCACGTGTTAAGTCCTCATGTTGCTAACTAAACTGCCAAAGTGCTCAGATCCTCCTCCTGCAAGGCAAATAAATCTTTGCTTTTCACTGAGGAAAGAGGCTTTTTAGGAGCAGATACCAGTACACGGCCCTGAGTTTTAATGTTCCAAGTAGAAAATTGCACTCACAAAGCAACTTCATAGAGAGGTTCTGAAAAGGAAAGAAAAAAAAAGAATCTAAGATGTGCATGGACTTGTTTTATGTGTCACAGAACAAAACCCAGCTTCCACGTTTAGGGAATAACCCTCCCACAGGCCTCTCCCTGGAAGGAATCAACCGGGCATGGGGGTGATGGGGATGGGGCTGTCCCGCCCGCCCGTCACCTCGGACCGGGCCCTCCACCGCCCGCCCCTCCCCTCTCCCGGGGGTGACCCCGCCGCCCACCGATGCCGTCGGGCCGGGGCTGCACCCACCGCCCGCCCCCGCCTGGGTTTGTGGCTGCTCACCCTCCTTCCTCCTCCTCCGCCGCCGCCACCAGCCCAGCCCGGCCGCCAGCAGCGCGCCCAGCGCGGCCGCCGGCCCGTACAGCAGCGGGGACGGTGCCACCCGCGGGGAACCTGCGGGGGGACAGCGCTGTCACTGCGGCCCCGCCGCACCGCCGGGAGCCGCCAGTCCCCCGCTGCTTCGGATGGACCTTACATCCTAACCGAGGAGGGGCCGAGGGCAGCTCGGGACTTCCCGGCAGTCACAGAATGCCGGGATGGTTTCGTTTGGAAGGGATCTTAAAGCCCAACTCGTTCCACGCCCTGTGATGGGCAGCAACACCTTCCACCAGCCAGGTTGCTCCAAGCCCCGTCTAACCTGGCCTTGAACACTTCCTGGAATGGGGCAACCTTGCGTGGAAACGAACAGCAAACTTCAGGCTGCAAACGCCCCCATCTACAGGCGTGTGGACGGGAGCCAGGAGCACAGCTCCCGCCTGGATAATGCCTGGCATTGGGCATGCCAGGGTTTGTTCCCTGCAGCCGTATCTGCCACAAGCACAGCAGCAAGGTGTGCAGGTGGTCTGGGATGATGTTTGCCACCCTGCCCTTGCCGGTGCAAATCTGGTGTTTTCCAGCATGAGACTCCACTCCCCTGTGTCTGTGAAAGGCCCCTCTGGAGCAGAATCCATCCTGGATACCAGTGTCGGGTGGACTAGATCTGTAAGTGGAGAATGGTGGATGCATTGCAGCACCACTGGGAGCTGCCCTGGGCATCAGGAAAATGGGGTCTGTTCTGCCAGCCTAGACTCACCTATTATCCTGTGTGTGTCTTGCCAGCAGGCCTGGGGCAGCATTTGGCACTCATGTCCCCCTCCCTAACCATCGCTCCAGAGGTTCCTGGCAGCCCTGGCTGATATAGTACATCATGCCTGGTTACAGCATGGCTTGGGAATGCTTTGCCTTTGTCCTGCTAGCACTTGCCTAGATTTCCAGAGGACTCTTTCACTCCCTCTCTCCTATGGTGACTCCCTGGCTGGCCTGGGGGGCTTTGCCATCAGCTGCACCATAAATTCCCTGAGGTGTGGAGGCCTTTGCCAGGTTTCTTGCTCCAGATGAGCTCCTGCTGAAGCTCTGCAACCTCAACAGTTCTGGTCTCAGAGGGACATAGATAACATTTTCTTGCCCCTTCCTATCATAAGGCACACTTTCAAGCAAGGAGGGTGCCAGCCTCTGGTGATGCCTCTCTGGGTAACAATCAAGGTATGATGCATATTCAGCATAGGTGTCTGATCTTGCTGTGGAAGAGCAAATGTCCTGCCTCCATCTTCTACTGCCACAGAGATGAGTAACTCTAGCCTGGGCACTTACCTGTTGCTATGAGCTCCATGTCACTGCTCTCACCCTGACCTGTGGTTGAGCGGTGTCCC